>JAVCKT010020336.1:0-25066 GCA_032273925.1 Rhynchotus rufescens | reverse complement strand
CAAAGGTCTGGGGAATGCAAGAAACCACCTTTTGGGAGGTCTAAGAATTCCCCAAAGAGTTGAATATTAAGAGTCTACTTATTAATAAGCAGCTGATTAATGGATCTCAGAAGAAGGTTAGCAGCGATGGGCAGTGCTTGAACACAGGCAAGCAGGCTGCAGCTGATTGCAATCACCCTCTCAACGGAACAGGAACAGCCACTGAGTAACCACATGGTAAAAAACAGTCTGATTATTAAATTCT
This sequence comes from Rhynchotus rufescens, assembly GCA_032273925.1. Lineage (NCBI taxonomy): Eukaryota > Metazoa > Chordata > Aves > Tinamiformes > Tinamidae > Rhynchotus > Rhynchotus rufescens. The sequence goes on along the minus strand of JAVCKT010020336.1, from coordinate 24,822 downwards.
ATAAACTCTTTGGCTAATTCTTAGCATCAAGCAAAATCCCAAGAAGACACTTGCCCCTAAAAAGCTGCCCAGGAGAAAGTTTTCTGGGCTGCCTGCCGGCAAGACAGTGCTCTCCCTGCAGGGCTGGGCATCCAAAGGGACAGAGGGGTCCCCACTGGGACAGAGGGGACCTGCCCCATGGCACGAGTGTCTCTGAGGGCTGTTCCTGCAGCCTCTGCCAGTGCTGGCTGAGCCTGATCACCTGCTTGGACAATTTGGGCTCGGTTTAACCTGGACTGGGAGAAAGAGGCTCTAGGAAATGCCTTAAGTGGTTGGGATGCTCCTAAGGCTTAACAGATGGAGAAGCAATTGCTCTCAGGGACACACACACAAGGGATGCAAGGGCAGAAGCTGCCCGCATGCAAGGGCACTGCCATGCTCTGCGCTGCCACCCATGCAAGGGCAGTGCCATGCTCCGCGCTGCCACCCATGCAAGGGCAGTGCCATGCTCCACGCTGCCACCCATGCAATGTCCATTAGAGGAGACGCTCGTGCACGGGCGTGCGGGGAGGACAGGCTGTGCAGAGCTTGGGCTGGGGCTGCAGGGGTGGAAGCAGCAGCAGGTGCCCCCTCCTGCGTGGAGGCGGCTGCCCCTTAGAGCAGCACCGCTCATCCCTGCTCCTTTCAGCAACGGGAATTCCGATCCGCAGTAACTCTCTGCAGCTCTCCAGCCCCATCACGTTTGCACCTCTTAATACACCAGCTTATTGGGCCTGGTTTGGGTGAAGAGCTCACGGCAGGTCCCCAGGGCTGCGCGAGGTCGGTGGAGGTGGCACAGCAGCATGGGCACATAGGGGGGCAGCAGCAGAAGCACAGGTTTCTCCAAGGAAACTGTCTCTGGGATGAGATCCCCACCAACTGGCAGACACATCCAAGAGCCAACTACCCCATGGAGCCACTGCCAAGGGCTGGAGCTGCTGGAGAGACGTGAGGACGAGGAGACGCCATCAAACACAGAGACGGGAAACGACGGCCCTTCCTGGCCCCTGCCTCCGGATACTGGCTGATGCTTGAACCTCACCTCCCTGAAGAACATTTAAACCTCCTCACTCGAGATTCTGCTGACACGACAGCAATGCAGCACTCTCCCCAAGCTAAAAGGCATTTCAGCTGGCATTACAATTGCCAGCTCACGCTCCTCCATTACTCGTCTCGGCATGAAACACGAGAAAGCCCTAATGGGTTTGTACGAGGGCTTGGCACGGAGCAGCACCTGCCGCCGCCTGCAAAAAACCAAGCAAGACGGTTCGGCGATTCCCTAGTCGGGAATACTGAGCACTCAGCTACGCGGTGCCCACACTGTTAGCTGCAGCTCCAAGATTTCTGCAGGATCTGGAAGGGTTAAAGCTGAGGAACGCTGCTCGTGATTGCTCATCCCTAGCTCCAGGCTGCAGCTCTGCTGGGTCCCAGCACAGAACTGGCCTCTTCCTTAAACAGGCTGCGATGCCGAGGGGTCCATTCGGCAGCCCAAGGGGCTGCAGGGCAGCATTTGGCCCCGTGTCCTGAGCACGGAGGAGATCAAGCTGCTCCATGTGGCTTTAATCAGAAACTTTAATCTGGGGAGGCTGGTTTCGGTCTGTGTCTTCTGAGAAGCTCATTAAAAGGTTAGGAGCCGCAGGATTATTAAATTACAGTACACTTATTTACATAGGGATATATCTGATGGAGGTAGTGACTGTGTCAAAGAAATATTTTAGCTTATCTTGAGTTTTTACCTTCACATGAAAAAGTACCTCCTCCAGCTCTGCCTTCAAAAACACATCCAACGCATATGCATTTCCAAGGAATATTTACCCCTCGTTCCTCATTTCATTTTGGCAAATACTCCTCCTTGCTCCGGTGCTGCAGCTCGGTTAGAGGTGCTCAGCACACGAGCCCGGGAACGCAGCCCGGCCTGAGGCAGGACGGGCCGGTGCTGCAGTGGCCTTGGTGGAGCTGGGATGTGCAGGTTCCCTAGTCCGTGCATGGGAGAGGCAGTCACTGCTGCCTGCTTTCCTCAGGCTCCATGAGGATCCTTCCCGTCCATCCTCTGGGAATGCCCAGGGCAGGGGTACAGGAGAAAGGAGGCTGAGCAAGACGGCCCTGCTCCATCTACACAGAGCACTTTGGTGTCTGTAGGTACCTACGGCTTTCTGGAGACCCCAGCACACAGGAACACACGCAGGCCTTGGGACACAGGGCTGCTGCACATGGAGGACATCGCAGACAGGTGACGGGACACAGAGACGAGATGCCAGCGGACAGGGCGCGTGCCCAGCCAGAGGGACACGGTGCAGGCAGCACAACTGCTAGCTGCGCTACATGTCAGCCTTGCAAAGAGCCCTAGCTCCTTCCCTGAGGCTATAAGTGGCAGCTGAAGGGAAACGGTGGCTCCTTGCTGGCTTCCCAGTGCACCCCTTGCTCCTCCGCACCTACACTCACCTCCCACGCATCCTCTGGCCCCACGGGACCAGCCTGGGACCTGGCGCCCTGGCACGCACAAAGCCGGACACCGTCCCCACGCAGCGAGGCTCACCCGCACACCCACCCCAGCACCCACCTTTCTGAATCTGCCCTTTTTGCTGAAGTCCCCATCTTCTAAATTAGCCCAAAGATGGAAACTCCTCCCATTTAAACAAAAAGATCCATTAAAGTGTTTAACAGCCACAGCGATGTGTATCTGCTACGTGCTTTCACTCTGTCAACAATTTGGTTTTGGATGCCAAGTTCTCATGCTGATCAAGTGCAGGTAGGAGACTGCAGGACCAGGCAATCACGAGCAACCTCCTGGAAGGCCTACACAGGACCAAACACTGAGACTCTCATTTCCTCTACTGGATTTGATCCCTTTCCAGAAAATTGTCCTCCTCTGTGTGCTCTCCATGAAATGTTGCACTCTGTGTCTGTGCAATGCCAGGGTCTGCAGTCTGAAACGTCTCCTTGACTCTATCCTCCCAGACAGCTGAATAAAGATGGGCAAGAGAACAGTGTCCAGCACCTTGTCGGGGACTGGCTCTGTTCGGAGTCTGAGCACTGAGCTACAAAAAGGCTTGTAATAAGATTTACTCACTAATGAGGAACAGCAACTGCCTGGGATTAAACTGTCCCTGCTTACCTGTGCCTCAATCTATTTTCACTACAGATGCTTTTGCTCATTGTCTGTGGTGAAGCTTTCTTTCTCTCTCTCTTTGTATTTTTATATAACACCTGGGTTTATCTGAGACTCTTCTTGGGTCATCACATTGGGGTAGAAACTCTGTGCAAGCTGTGGGTCTCTTGAGAGCCCAACACTAACTTGTCTTAAACTCACAAACTAAAATCAAAAAAAGAGAAATAAAACCACATCTGAACTCTTCTAAATCTCTGAAGAGCCTTAACTGGTGTTTGAGGTTGCCTAACTTGATCTAGGCAGGGTTTTATTTTAACCCAGCTACTTTACTCATGGCTAATTAAAATGCAAAGGGCTTGGCCTTAAGTGTAGTGTTGGGTCTATCTGCTATTAAGGCCTTGTGGAGACCGCAGTGCAGACGTTTATTTCTGAGGTCTCCTGTGAGTCTAATAAAGAGGAGCAAGAGAGGAGCCGGATGGATCCTGCAGCCTGCCCTCTCCCTCCAGCGGGGAGGGATGGAGGAAATCAGCTGGGGCTGAAGTTTCTTGCTGCAAATGCTCTCATCGCTATGTCGTTACAGGCAGACAAAAGACTATTCAATCTAACTGCAGCTTTCTCTGTTGAAAATGGATAGCTACAGCTTGATGTCTGGGGGGACAACTAGCTGCTTGTCATAATTAGATATTAAGCCCTTGTGGGTGATTACAGAACAGCTCAGCTATAGGCAAAGAGCCACAGGGCTGTGATGGCAAGTGGGGCCAAAGGCACTCGAGCCTCCTCCCTGACTAGGCCCAGCTCTGATCACCGTGGCCAGGCCGTTTTCTTTCACTTCAGAAGGACGCTGGCAAATATCTAACACACTCTTTCTCCAATTGCACAAAACTGTCTGGGCAGATGCTATGGCTGCATTCCCAGCAGTATCTCTGGGATAAGCTGTAAGCAGCTTGTTCCTGGTGGAGCTGCCAAGAGACATGCAGGAGGCGAGAATTAATATGCAAGGATGCCTAGGATGGTTGGGCCAAGAAATGGGACCTCTTCTGGTTTGACTGTCCCTAACAGATCCCTAACAGATCCACTAGAATCAGATTTCAGCTAAAGGTTTTCTGTTGCACCCTCCTATATCCCTGCTTCTGGCCAGCATTTCCATCTTGCCTGTTTGCAAGGACTAGTCAAATCCCAGCAAAATATTCAGCACTAAAGGGCTTCCTCGGCTCAGAATGGGGCAAGCATCTCTTGTAATGGACATCTCCCAAAGAAGACTTTTCTGCACAACCCCACCTCGGGGCTCCACTCCTCTCCCCAGGGCTGTTGGTTTGTTCATGCCCCCATGCAGGATTTCTGTGGCATGCGGGGCCATGCACCAGGATGCCAAAAAGCATCGCAACTACTTGGTCTAAGAAAAAAACTACTAAATCAAACCACCACCATCATCAGATGCAAGCGGCACGTTAAGCCACCGGGCTGCCCTTGGGACTGGCCTTTACGTGCACAGCAAGCATTGCAACCGTTTACTCAGTCACACCACAAGCTCCTGCTCGGGGCTTGGGAACCTCAGGGACACCTTTGCCTTGCAAAACAGGCTCATCTCTGATAGAGGACTCTGCTTGGAGGAGTATCTGCTCCCCAGGCAAGTAAACAGGTAATGCTTAATGCTGGGCTTGTAGAGGACAATTCCAGGGGGCTTGGCAACCCAAGACTTAAGGTACCGCTCAAGAGGTATTGAAGCAAAAGAGCCTCTTGAATCCCATGGAAACAAAACCAAAGGAAAACGAAAGTCTTGCTTTGGGAGCAGGCAGGGCTCAGAAAGATTTTGGTTTGTAACGCAGTCTACCGACCAGACAGGTATATCTCCTTACTCCTGCGCTTTTTCTCCAGGCGTCTCAGCCGCTTCTCCTCCCGCCGCCGGGCCTCCTCCGCCTCCTGGTGCTGCCGGCACTTGTGGAAGTTCTCCACGACCACCCCCACAAACATGTTGAGCACGAAGAAGCTGACGATGAGCAGGAAGGAGATGAAGTAGAGAAGCATCCAAGGGTTGTGGTTCTGGATGGGCTGGTGAAGAGAAAGGAAGAAAAGGAAAGAGAAGATGCATGGACACAACGTAGAAAGGATGAGATAACTGCTGCAACTCAGTACAGAGGATTGTGGGGAGGAGGTGATTCTTCCCGTGGCATTTTCCTCTCTGTTCCTTTTTTTTTTTCACTTAGTATTTTACTTATGTTGTGGAATGTCCTCTTCTCCCAGTAATTTGGCTTACGGGGTTTTACTATTTTGGGGCTTACTTCATATGGCTTAAAATAAATCCCTTACAAGATCTCAGTGACTGTGCATCATCCCACATGGGAGTTATTTTAGATGGAGATAGGATTCAGTTTGTTTTTCTGTGGTTTGTGCCCATGGTAATGTTTCTCAACTGTTTTGAGTTCTTCAGAAAATTCTGTGCAAAGTGTTGCTTCTGTTACAATAGGGTACTACTCATATAAGGCTCCTGACTTTCTTTTGTTAAGGCCTCACACTGCACAAAATGAGCAGTTCCCCTTCACGACATCCCTCGTGGTTCTCCATCTCACACGAGTTTGCTCATATCCACTGTAGTTCCACAAAGCCAGAGTGCAATGGCACATGCTGCAATGCGTGGCTCTGGTCTGAGCACGGGCAGCCCCAGGTCATCGTCCTCAGTCTCCCTGTTCAGCTCCTGTCCAACTGGAGGGATCAGATCCTCCTCCCACTAGCTGCTTAACAGGTATGTTAAGGGAGAAGAAACAGAGTATGGGACAGAACTTATTTTGTCCTCTTCTATTCCAACCTTTTCCTGTAGCTATCGCAGCACTTCAACAGTGTAGGCACAAAACAGGGTTTATTTTTCAAGTTTTTCAATAACTGTATCAAATTTGTCACGATGAACTTGCCTAAGAAAGTTTCTGGTGAAGTCTGCAGCCTGATATCTCATCTCAAGTACTATGACTCTAAAAACACCATCAATATTTGACTGTGCACTACATGGGCCACTGTAAGAGATATTCAGTGGAGGGCAGACGCCCTTGCCAGCCTGGTGCACAGCCAGGGCCTTTAGGAGGTCCTCCCTGGAGTTTCAAACACCAGAACCTCCCAGCATACTGTTCAAGGAGTAACACATTTGGACTCTGCAGTATATCTACCTGTTGGTCAATGCCCACAGCATCCAGACCATCGTACATGATGTTCACCCAGCCGTCTTTGGAGGAGAGGACAAACAAGGACATGAGAGCCTGTAGGAAAAAAACAAGCACACAGGTCACACATTTTAATTATGAGAAAATAAAATCATAATAGATGATACTGGACAAAACCAGTCCACAGCTCCTGACACATCATCTGGCTTGGACTGGTGAAATGCAACCTGGCGTGGCTTCCTTTCATGCGTTTGCATATCTGACTTAAAAGTGAGGGTACTATGGCCAATTACACTTCTTTCCCTCCACATACAGGCTTAATTTTGCTCAGTTTTGCTTCTTTTCAAGCATAATAGTTAGGACTCAGGAGATTAAAAAATGACAATTGAGACTCATGCACAAGAAACTCCACGCAAAAGCAATGGCTTTAGACAACATTCCCTCCTAATCAAGAACTTGTACATCCCAGGACGTCTGGCTGGAAGAGATCATAAAAGGTGACTTGGTCTGCTGCAGCTCTGAGTCAGGGACGCTTCTGACAGATAAATGTCTATGTTGCTCTTGGAAACGTCTTAAGGTGAAGGCTCCCCAGCCTCCCAAAGGAATACATTTAAAGTGCTCATCCATTAAAACCTATTAGAGAAGCCCCCTGAAACGAGGACTTTACCTGTCCCAAATTGTCAAAATTGTACTTCCTCCGAACCCATTTGTAGCGCGCATTAGTGCAGTCAGTCTTCGTAGTGATGTTTTTCACATCAGGACCATCACAGTAGTAGAATTTGCCTTTAAAAAGCTGAGAAGAAAAGACAAAAAATAACATTTGAAAAGCTTGTCTCTGAGATTTATCGTTCTTTTCCCCAGTAGAGCTGTTTGCTAAGTTCAAATTCCTTTTCTTGTCTCTCAGCTCAGACGCTTGTCTTAACTCTCAAGGCAGGAAAACCACTTCTGGTGAAAACTCACCAGACCTTCAGAAACCTGAAGACCTTCAGTGGAGCAAATGCCACCTCCTCCCAAAGCACCTCGTTCAAGGCCTAGCTCTTTCTTCTTAACATCTAACTGAAATCTTCCTTTGATGAGATTTAAGCTCATTATTTTCACTTTAACCCCAGAAACTGGAAAAAGTAGATTCTCTGTTGAAACAGTCACTTGTAGACGGTGAAAGTTTGGGAAATACGGTACCTGCACCCCTAAAATCCCAAAGATAATGAAGAAAGCACAGCAGATGAGAACGATATTCCCAATAGGCCTCAAGGAGGAGATCAAGGTTTCTACCACCAGCTTCAGACCTGGGGCTCTGCTGATGACTCTAGAAAATATGGTAGAACAAAAGTTTTAAGTTTTTAATGCATGTCCTGTTACTACATGGTTGTTTTTCCCTCCTGGTATGGGCTGCAGCAAAGCTAAATTAACCACCCTTCTCTATTTGCAGGCATTATTCAGAGATGGTCAGATATGACTTATTTGGACAAACCAAACATTTACAGTTATATTAACTGGAATTAAAAGTGTAAAAGGTGTAAAGGAAGGAATACTCTTCACAGGCAGGCTACAGTACATTGCAGGAGGATTTGCACCTTGCTCCAGAAAGCTGGTGCCCTCCAAGCTCTCTGTGATCCTAGTGGAGGATCAGGCAGGAGCCTGATTTCCAACACCACCTCTGTAAAGAGCTTTACATTGGCACTAGAGAACGTGTCTCATCCTTGTTTTACAGAGGAAGAAACACTGACAAAACCGAGGTCCTTCAGAAGGGCTCTTTGGAAATCAGGAGACTCCAATACTCATCTGGCTACACACTCTATTTCCCCTGTTCCCCCCTAAAAAATTCAAGGCTCCAAAGCATGCGCTTACCTTGCCATCAGGAGGACTCCCTCCCTGCACTCTCAAAGGCAGCTCAAGTGCTCACCTGCCCTACCAGCCTGGGCCCCATTTCAAATTGAGTCATTTCAGTTTGTTTCCTAATTAGTTCCTGAGCCGACTCTTACCCAACAGAGACTTGTGACCAACAACTCCACTGCCAAAGGGTCATCCTGTTAGAGAGGCCCGTGAGGCAACCGAGAGGTCAGATACTCTCTGAGCGTGGCCTAAGGCAGGTTTGGGGTGTTATGGAAAGCAAGTGTTTTCTTTTTCTCTTTGAGTGCCTGGGAAATGGCTCTCCCATGGGACTCTGAAAAACGTGTGAGCCTGAGTGAGCTTTTCCAGGGAGGTGGGTGTTTTGACTGGAGAACATCAAGGCATTTGAGGAGGGGTCTGTAGGGAGGAGAGGGTGCAGTCCGTGCAGGTAACCTGAGCTCGCACGGCTAACGATGATGCTTTCGTGCCTGCCACTGGGAAAAGAGCAGAGGCCCAGGCTGCCCAGCACTGGGTAACACCAGGCAGCTGATCTTTCCTCTGCAAAGGAAAGATGTCCTGAATTTTGTTCCTAATCACATTTGTCAGATAGGAACCCGCCAGGTCAGGCGACAGCAACCTGAGCACGTTCCTGATGAGCCTGCGCTGCAAGGGGACCTGTGCTGCACGAGCACAACACGGCGCGGGAGCAAGAGAGAAGCACAAAGCCCCACAAAAGGTCCTTGCCACCAAGGAAGTGCAGAGCAGCAGACAAATAGCTGCTGCTCTGACGGTCATGGGTCTGAACAAGATTGCCTCTTCTTGTAGGCAAGCAGCAGGCAGCTTTTCATCAAAAAGCCCACAGGTCTCTGGAGGTGCCTATCTTCTTTCTAATGAAATTTCATGAAAAAAGGCTTATGTTTCTTGCTGAGCAGGATGGAGGTGGTGCAGGAGCTGTGAGCTGGTAAGAACCCTCCAAGCATTAACACTTCTCCCTTTCCCTTTATTACTGCAACATTGTAAACAAAATACAAATAGCCTTTATTTCTTTTTTTTTATTTAAATACTGAAAGCGTCTCCCTTCTTCTTAACAGAGAGCTAAATTGTTCTGCAATGATGTTAGATACGCAGGCACAAGAGAGCAGGTACAGACGCCAGAGCTTATCAAATTATTGTCAGCACCTGTTCAATTGAAAATTGCCTCCTAGCCCATGCAAGCTGCTCTCTGTGTGGTTGTGCAGTTTAACGAGCAGCCAGACTGATTTGTAAAACAGTGATAAAAATGCAGAGCGGAGGAGGCATTTGCTGCACCAACTTCCTGAGTCTGATAACGCTTGCTCCAAACTCCATCCACTCTTCTCCATGCTGGTGGAGATGAATTACATGAAAACTAATTTCGCTGTTTTCAAACACTTTCACTAGATAAGAGCTCCCCAAAGGTGGTTCTAGCTATATTGGGTTTCAGCTTTTTGTATCATAAATGAAATTTTGATGGATCACGTGAATGTTTTTCAAGCTCCTTGATCTATCAATGCAAAACAACCCCAGCCACCCTTTTGCTGAAAGTACCGGAGAGGTCTCAAGGTCCGCAGAAGTCTCAACACTCGGAGAACACCCAGGATCTTTGCTCCGCCTGCCGATGCCATGGAGACAATAATGTCAATGATAGATACAAAGACCAGGACTCCATCTAGGACATTCCAGCTGCTCTGGAGATAGGTGTTCTCCCCAGAGAAGAAGCCAAGAGCTACCACCTGGAACCAGGAGAAGAGGGATGTTTAAATCTAATCAGCATAATCATAGCTATGTCATGTCTTCAGTCTATGCCAGGTCTCACCAAGGATCATGAGATGGAGACGTAATTACCTTAACCATCATTTCAGCCACAAAGATTGCAGTGAAAATGTAATTGGAAACACTTAGGAATATCCTTTCCTGTAAAACACAGAGCAACAGAAAGTAGCCAGTTATTTAAAGAGATTAGAAAATAAACATCTTTCATCTCGTGGGATCTTTCCCTGACAAGACTGAGATGTGAGTGCAGAAACAAGCAATAAAATGACTCAGGTGCTCACCGTGCTCTGTGGGTCTATATCTGGTCGCTCCAGCGCTATCGTGATGCAGTTGAGAAATATGAAGACGAGCACTACATGATCAAACATTTTGTGGGCAATGACTTTCTGGCACATCACCCGGAACCTGCAGAAAGGAAGGGCAGAAAAATGTCCTTCATATCGTTGGGTCATCAAGGAATTCCCATCTAATGACCTGCCCTCAAAAGGCTTCCATTACATCTGTGCCACCAGTATCAGCTCAGGGAGTCAGCTGGTGCATCTACAAGCACAAACTCCTGACACCACTATAATTACCGCAGAAAAACAGACGTGATGGTGGCTGTTATTAATGGTGGCCAAACCACTCTTCTTCCTACACAGGCATGGAATGACCCATGCAGTGATTCTGTCCACATGTAAATATCTGGAAACAATTTTCAAAAATTCTCCGTTCTTCTGCCTCAAAGAGGATTTCTTCCCCCATGAAAAAAACTAGCTAAAAAGGTATTATTCAACTACCTCAAAAACTTGGCATTTCACTGGGATTTCTTACCGATTCTGTGGGGAAAACAGGTAGAGGGACCAATCTTCATGATTCTTGCACCACTCTGGTTTGTAGGGCTCTAAGACTTTACGAATCCGGTAGCAGTAACTCTAGGTAGAAAAGAAGAAACACCTTTTTTTCCTCTTTTATTTTCCTGCCTCTTTAGCCATCACAGTTCCTCCATGAAAGGGGGTAGTACCTGGCATTTCAGAGTGCCTGCAGGGAGTCCTGGCATTTTTGAGGTGTGGTAGGGATGGGAAAGGGGGCAAGGGTACCCCATTCTTCCAGAAGAACATAAGAAAGCAGATGATCTACAGTGAGATATGGACTTGACAAACCCAGACTTCTGGGCAAGTACCATTGTGAGACAAAGTTTCATTAAATCTTAAAAGATCTCAATCAAAACAAAACGCAAAAACAAAGTAATGGAGAGATGGTGAGAATACTCCTCTCTCTGGGCTTTCAAGCTTTGAGATGCCAAACAGCTGGCTCTTGTGAGCACAGATGCAGCTAAAGGCTGTGAACTGAACAGCTCATTTTTGGAGGCATCCTAGGCGAGAGGAACAATCCCAGTCAGTCAAAAGAACCAGGCACCTGTGTGCACATCCCCTGTGGTTTTACTTTGCTGGAGACCACTGAAATGTAACAGTCCTCCCCACAAAGGCCCATGCCTCAAATCTTCAATTTGTCTGCACCAGCTCTTAGACAGCAACACCTCTAAGTCTGAGCTGGATTTTTCATTGGCCTTCCTGGGGTGGAATTGCATCTTAACACACGAGCACCCAGTTCCCCCTGAACTCACGTCCTCCATGTCGTCCTCGTAGTCCGGCGCGTCCTCCTTGTGGCTGTCGATGCGCAGGAAGAACTCGCTGGGCACGTGCACCATCTTGCCGTTGCAGTCCTGGTACTCGGCGGGCAGAACGGCCACGGGGCTGATGCTGAGCGAGTGGCGCAGGGCGGGCAGCTGCAGCAGCTCGGGCAGGTCCAGGGCGCTGCGGTAGTCCAGGGACTCTGCCCGGCGGTGCAGCGACGCCCTGCTCACCGTGCTGGACTTGGCGTCATCAGAATCGTCGTCTGTGCTGCCTTTCCCCTCCCCTGAGAGCAAGGACTCTCTTTCCCCTGACTGGTTCTTCTTTTTGAGGCTTGGGGCTCTGCCCAGGCTGTTCCAGCTCGAGCGTCGGCTCCCCCAGTTGGCGCATGGGGAGCTGCGGAGGCTAGACTGAGAGAGGAGAAAGGCATTTGAGGTTTCATTTGCAGGAGGATGCCAACAGGAACGGCGTTTTGGCCGGACTGGATGACCTTTCCTCAAGTACAAGTCATCTTCCCCTTCTAGCTCTGCTTTTATTGTGTCAGTGCTTCAAGAAAGGAGCCAAGCATACAGCTGAGGGCACACTGAAAACACTCTCAAAACTGCCCCTGCTGCACACCTACCAATTCTCTATGCTGCGTGATTCCCTGCAGTACAGGCAACATTCAAACCTCAGCCTAGGGGCATTGCTGGCAACGTGGCATTTTCTTCCCTCGTGCCAAGTGGTTTCAGTGCATATCTCCCCCAGCAGCTGAAGCTGTTCCAGCACTTAAAACACAAGTGCCTGCTGGAAATTGGTGCCCTCTTTCACACTACATTCTCTTTTGCGACCCTGTCCCACCCGCTTTAGGTGTCCCTGTCTGGGCAGGGAGGATGGATTAGATCATCTCTAGGGGTCCCCTTGCAACCTCAACCATTCTGCCATTCTTTAATTGCTGCATATGGAGGTGTAATGAGTGTCTCTCCCACACAAATTTCTGCCAGTGATCAATGTGCCCCTGCACTTTGCTGGCAGGCAGTTGCCAGGGTGAGAGCACTTCAGGCGAGAGCAGAAGAGCTAAAAGGAAAACTCCTTTTCCTGCCATGGCTTCCTCCTGGCACAGGAGCAAGGCAAAATACCTTCCTCTTTCCCATGACTGCTGGCCAGCTCTCCTCCAACTGCTTCATCTCCCTTTGGATAGTGGCACTGACACGCTCTCAGAGAGAGGATTTAAACCACCAGCAACCTTTTCCAGCAACTCACAGTCCCATGAAACCTCAAGGCAAACAACAGAGTCATCTCTATTTTCTTTTCAAAAGCATTACCTTGACTAAGCAGCTTACCAAAGGGGATAGTGGCTCTGTCTCTGCGTGAAGTGCCTTCATGGTCTGCTGCCTTGATTTGAACACGATATTGCAGTTACAGAGCAGAGGAACAGCTCAGATAAGCAGCAGCAGCAATCCACTTTGTCTATTAACTCTGCTCCCTCTGTTTTCACAGAGCTGCCCTCCTGCTCCCCTGTTACAGGCAAAATGAAACCATTTGCCAAGGCAGGCGGCTCCAGGCAGCTCTCCCTTCCATGAGCACTTGGTCACAATCCATTAAATCACACCTCACTTCTCTGCTTGCCCTCCAGAAGGGCTGCTGCACCACAGCTGGAGCTCAGCTGTGGGGCTGGTGGGGACAAATGCTCCATTCCCTTGGTGCCCAAGTGTGCTCCAGCTGCAATCCTAAAGCACTGTGGAGGGAACCAGGCCTCAACCTGCTCCAAAGCCTCTCCAAGACACCCCAGCATGACCAGTGTGGTTGGCAGAACTCTTCTCAAAGGAGTTTGCTGGGGCAGGCACTCAAATGTGTCTTGTCTCAAGATGCTTTTCTTCACTGGAGTGGGTTAGCATGGACTCCCGATGTGATGCCAGGCAGGAAAGCCCTGAATCTCAGGACATCTGTGTTTTCCTCCACCACATACTGTCCTGTCAGGTTGTCGTTGTCTTGCCTCAGTATATCTCTCCATTTCTCTCTTCTTAATCTGTTCTTCTCCTCCCATTCCTCATATTAGTGACCTCCACCACACTCCTTTTCATCTTCTAGTGATGTGCACACACCAAGAACACATCAGCTGGCACTGCTGAGCTGTGGCAGCACCAGAAGCACCAGGAAACAGAGACATATAACAGGAAATACCAGACATTTCTCTAACAAGAGCTGACTAAAACACCCAGAATCACCTGCACTGTTTGCAAGCACTTGTAGGAGTGCTGCTAGCAGGGGGAACCTACCAGGGACTTCTGGTCGTAGCTCACGGGGTCTAGCGAAGCGTTGCTCCCTCTCCTCGAGTCCACAAAAGCGTGCACCGAATCCATGTGTGGGGAGCACTTGGGCGTGGGCATAGGGGTGGCCGCGGTGCGCATGATTATGGGAGGCGGCATGCTGCCCCTGCCCTCCAAGTGCCCGTTGGGTGTGACGGCGAGCGAGTACATCTTCATCTCTGCAAAGAGAGGTGACACCAGGTAAGTCAGGAATCACTGCTCAAAATGGACATTGTTGCTTGGGTTTTCTAGAGGCTGAAGGGAGGTCGAATTTTGTGGGCAATGCTAAGATCACCCATCTGCTTTGACAGAAGATAGAAGGCAAATGTCAAGGCCTTTTAAGGGGTCTTCAGCATTGGCTGAGCTTGGAACTCATGAGCCTCCAAAGCAAGTTTCCTTTGCTTGGGGTTTCTTGGGAAATGAAGAGTGGCATCGCAAACTTTTGGCATTGGAAGAGAGCAGCAAAAGGACACTGAGGACTGCCTAAATCCAATATGGTAAATTAGTCTCTTCTCCTTGTCATAGACTTTTCCACAGAGATTTTTATACAGTTCTGATTTGCCTCAAATTCCCTCATCAGGAAGGAACTAAGCAAACATTAGTCATTGTCTTGAGTCATCTGTTTGGGCGACAGGAAATGGAAATGGCTTCTAAATATCCACACACCTGGAAGACTAAACCTCCTGCAACGGGGAAATCTAATGACGGATCTCTGGTAATTGCAGAAAGCATCTGTTTTAGCTGTGCAGCAAGTAAAAAGCTCTTTGTAGAGAGATGCTGCAGCAGCACAATATTCAACTCGTACAGAAAGCAGCTTTGTCCTCTCTACAGACTGCAGAGGTTACAGACCAGGTTACCTCCTCCAGCACTACTGAGTGCCCTAATACCCAGAACAAACACAAAAGTTAAGCGGAACAAACTCCTGTTTTACTGGGCTTAGTGGATTCTGGTTTAACGACTGCAGAACTAGGGTAAGAGAGGGGGAGAGAAGGATGTGTCTGTACTTAAACAGGTGGCATAGGAAATGATTTCATCTCACCATGGTTGGTTACTGCAATGAGAAATTCAAGCAAGTGAATTATCCCTGCTATTTTTCCTGCACCAGCTGCTTTGGTAACGCAGTTTACTTCTCCGTATCATCTGTTTACTTGCTGGCTGATACGCACCACAGAAGTCCATGGGAACATTGCCACTCCCTCTGAGGGGTGGAAGATCCAATTAAAAATTTGTTAATCTGCAATGTACAAGTTTCTCTTGCCAGTGCGCCTGTTTACAGACCAGTAGCTTTGTAATAGAATCGTTAATGTCCTTATGCTGTTCAGTCACTGGTGGCACCCAGGAGGCTTATGGAGATGATGGACTTTGATTGACAAAGAGTTCAGCCCCAATTCCTAATTCTGTATTACCAAGAAGAGGTGATAACGTTTCCTCCACCTATAAATCTCTATTTACTTGAAGCTGCCCAGCAAACAGTTGCTGCAAAGGAGGTGTAAGCTGGGGCTTCCTTGCCAACTGTTTGCAAGGCAGGTGCCTTTTTTCACCTTGTGTTTGGAATCTCTGCGGGTCTGCAGGCCAGACAGCTCCATCACCTCGTGCTGATGCAGCTTTGTCTCCTTAGCTTCTCTGGCAAATTACTTACACTCATTCCTCAGCTGATTTCCACCTGCTTGCCACATTCAATATCATTTCGCTCACTGAAATGAATCCTGCCCTAGAAGCATTTCAAGGAATCCGAACAAAAGCCCAAGCTGAGAATAAAAATGCAGAGAACCGGAGCCAGTTCCTGTTTACCAGCATGCTATTCACTGTGCTTAAATAGCTGCTCCCTTCCCATCCTATCTGCAAACTCTGTAGAGTGAAGACTGCCTCCAATGATCCCATGTTTATACTGCACTAGCACAATGTGGCCTCGTTTCAAATCAGTGGCAATGACCTCCTACAACACAAATAAACAACAACATTTCTACCAAATAAGCCTCACTCAGATGCGTTTGTGTGGGAAACTGAAGAAGAGATGAGAACACGATTGATTTGAAAAGTTGCTCAGAAGTAGCTTATAAATATTGCTGCCAGTGAACTGGTCTGTGATGGGGAAGAAAACATGGGACCTAACTAAATATCCTTGCACAGTTTAAAGCCGGAAAAGTATCTGCCTGAAGGAAATAACAACTCTCAAGGCCTTTTTAAAGCCTTCTGAACACTTTTGAATAGCTGCCTACCAATCTAGCTATCAAATTAATTTCCAAATAACTTCGCTAACATGAAAAAATCTTCCCTTTTCTTCCATATGTTTTGTGGAAAAGAGGAGTGCAGAAGCAGGGCTGTAGCACAGCTCTAATTCACAGGAGAAAAACAGAAGCAAAATCCTACCTGTTGCTCGGAGATCTTTCAACTTCTCAAAATCATCATCAAAGTTGGCAGATGTCTTGTCCTCATCTGTGTCTGACTTATTGGCATCACCCTGTAGAAAGGTGAGGGATAATTAAAAGGTTTTATTGCAATCAAAGCTTAGCACAGAGGCCATTTAGATTAGCTAGAAGCTTAAGAGATCCTTCAGCTCCTCTTGGCCAGAGCACAGCCTCAAGCAGCAGCAGGGCAGAATGCCAGATTCCCTTGACACTGCCCTGGGGAATGACCCTGGGCACGTCCCTCTTCTCTGTTTTGATTTGTTTTCTTCCTTGGACAGAAAGGATGATGTTGTGATTGTGAACACTGCTCCTGCAATGTCACTGCGTTTCCTGCGCTGTGTCCAACCTCACTGAACAGCGTGTCCCAGGGGAGAACGTGAAAGCGCAGCTGTAATCAGAGAAGTGACTAAGAAAAATTGGCATTGCAGGGTTCCATATTTGTTCTCTCCACGATCCCAGCTGAAAGCACTTAGGTTTTAATGTCAAAGGACGTTGCAGGGTTTTTCTCTTTTACTTGACAGTCCCATAAATTCATCGTAAATCTGAAAACCCAGCCCTGATCTGCTTCCCTCATGCTGGCTGCTAATTGAGACTGCACTGGGAAACCTATTGGCAACATGGAAGCTGAGGCAGAAGAGCAGCAGGTCCAGCTTGCCTGGCCACGCACCATCATCCTTGGACAGAGAACAGCCAAGAGCCCCTGGATCAGCTCTCCTCCCGTTTAAGTGCTTCCTGGGGCTTTTTTCCCCCCTTTCATACATATCTGCCTCTGCTACCAAGATATACAGCTAAATAATAGATGAGTGATGAGCAGAAGAGATGGTGCTGGGTTCTCCTCTGCCGTGGAGTCAGGGGAAGGGAAGGAATCCAATAGACTCTCGGAAGGACTCTAGCTTGATCCATCAAGACTGCAGAAAAGCTGTGCAAACTGGTACCAAACGGCTGGATTAAAGCAGCTGATCCTGGCAAAGGAGCACACTGCTTTAACGGGTGCCTGAACAAATCACCACGGCTCCTAGAGACATGATGCTAAAGCAGCAGTGAGCTTAATTTCATCCGTGATGTACTGCTAACTGGTGCAGCCAAAGAGACAGGATGACTGAAAGGCTTAAGTTTCCCTATTCATCTTCTTTGCTTCAGAGCAGGAGTAATAGCACAGAGTAGCTGACGGAGTTGCAGAGTTTTGGAAGGTTTGTCTGCTTTTCCAGAGCAGCTCTGGAGCAGATGTCAAGATGACAATGGGAATAATGAAGTTGAATATAAATACATCACTATGGTCCTGAAGTCTGGCTGCTCCTTGTCCCAAGAGTAAATAATCTGTACTAAACATGTTCTTTGTGGCCAGTTATACCCATTCTCTTCTAGGTTGTACTGCTGTCAAGTTTGCTTCAAGGACAAGTTGAAGCAGAGATGAAGCTGAGATCTTTCTGTGATTCACAGCACAATGTTCTCCAGTGTTCTTGCTGAAACACTGCTGAAGGTCCAGGGCTCTAGCACGTCCCCCTCAGCTGCCCAGCTGGGCCTGCAGTCACTCTCCACCCGAGTGCAGGACAGACTGGAGCGAAGGGAGCAGAACTGCACATCAGCATCTTCCACAAGTGCTTAGAGAGTCACTCTGAATGAGGACAAGACTAAGGAGATCAAAACAAGAACTTGACATGTTCCCAACGTCTGCTGGCAGAACTAGTGATGACAAGAGAAAAGAAGTCCCAGCTTTACCCATATTTCCTCTTCTGACTTGTCCAAGGAGACTTTAACAGTCTTTGGTTTACCACTAGAGCTAAGCTATTCATTTGTAAGCGCAAGACTTGATTCAAGTCCTTGCAGCTGAAATACAGCCCTGAAAAGGGTTTTCTGTAGTATGGCTGATACCTCACTCAGACTTCTGACAAGCCTGCAGGCTTAATGTCAAGATTTATAATAAATGGAAGTGGAGAGCAAAATGTGCCCTGCAAATGTCATGCCTGTGGCTGCTGGCCTTTTCTGAGGCAGCACTGAGTGAATAATACAAGCTTTGAAAACTACTCCGTATTTAAATCATGGTTTGTAACAGCTCTGAAAGGAACCATTACGCCAGGGCAGGAAAAGGACATGCATTCGGCTGGGTCTGCAATCAGGTACTTAGAGGATAGTGTGCCAGGCTCCCGTTTTCTGGCATCACATCAGCATGTGAACCAGCTCCCAGAGGGCAGCAAGGAAGGAGGTACAAAGGTACCTGCAGCCTGTCAGGCTGTGGAGCACAGAAAAAGTCTCCCTCAGAGCAAGTGATGACCAAGGATGCACATGGGGTGTGGGGGCTGCATGTGTAGCAGCAGCAGGAGACTGTGCAAGGGCTCTGTGTCGAAAGGCGAGAGTGTTCAAGCCAGAAAAGAAGCCTCCGTGCTTCCATAGGGTCGGGGGTGAACAAAAGTCCTCAAGATTCCCAAATGCCTTCTCCTTGGTTGGAGCATCAGCAGCGGTTTGTACCAGCATCAGCAGGAAGGGGAGCATTTCCAGGTATTCAGGTCACACACGTTGGTTATCACTCGTTTGGGTTTCCCTGACACGGCCTCTTTTCCCAGTCAGCTTTCCTGTTGGGTTGAGTTTGAGGATCTCAGACATATGTCTGGTCACTGAAGAGCTCCCTCTCTGGGCTGCCACATGGCCAGCTGTATCGCCCGTTTCTCCACTCAATTCAGGAAAATCTATTACTTTACCACAGACATTTGTCTGCTACAACCTGTGCAGATCATTTCCTAGCAGGACTGAGGTCCAGCACAGGTGCTTCAATACACCTGGCAACTCTCCTAGAGGAAAACCCTTTAGACTGGAAGAAAGCAATTAATGCAGGCTGATGATGATGGCTTTGCTCTTTCAAAGACAGTGGCTAAAACGTGTCTCTGTCTGCAACAGGTTTCAGTAGCACAGGAAGATGGTGAAGGGGCTGCAGATGCTGAGCAGAACCAGAGCAAGCAGAGACTCGTGACACAAATAGCTTCATGAGTTCAGAAATGAACAGTGCAACTCAAGGCACTGATACACAATGTACAGGCTTGCTCTTGAAAAACAACCTCTAGCTATTCTTAGTAAGATGTGCTGGATCTTCAGAGCCTGGCCCATGCTGCACAAGCCACCAGGATGCTCACTAATACCGAGCTGTCTTCTGCAAGCACTGAGCTGGACAGCTTGGGTCCTTTCTTTGTGTGCAAGCAGGATCCGCCACCCTCAGCATCCATGAAATAGCCCTGAGCAATGTAGAACAGGGCTGTTTTTTTCCAAACTAGAGCTTGGCTCCTGTTGTTTCAATTAATTTTCCTCTGCTAGTGCTAGGAGGAAGCTGGGAGGGATGTTTTAATAATGAATCCTTGAAGGACATAAATGTGATGGTGCTGGATTGAGAAAAGGGAATTGTTGGTCCATGAATATTTCAATTACATTCCTTGGTCAGTGACAGTGTGCCTAAGTGTGATATAAACACAACAAATACAAGCATGATGCCATTTCTGGAGAAAAAATGAAAAGTTAAAAAAAAATGAAGAGTTTCATTCTCTTATTCCCCTTGGGAGCTAAGGCGGTGAAAACTGAAACTTTCTCAATTTCTTTCTGACTTTCTGTGTCGTTCAGCGCTAAGTTAACTTTCTCTTCTTGCATGTTGCACAAATAAAAAAGTAATAATTAAAAACTCCCAAAGTGTGCTGCAAGCCTTTTCAATATCATTATTCTTAGCTTGAATTGGGACTGGATTTTATGTAATTCTCAAAATCGTTGTCCTAGGGTTTTGAAATGGTTCTCCTTTTCTGAAAACACATCCACGCATACACATCCTTATGTTTACAGATGAAACAAGATCACTGTTCTCATTTAAAACTGCTCCCAGGTGGATCTGCTCTGATCTGAAAGGATGATGGAGAAGAGGACAGGGCAGAGGATAATGTCCTTCACTCCCTCAGGATGCTGAAAATGAATCCAATGAATTTGCCAAGGGAATGGGGAGCTCAAGGGGCTGCAAGGCACTGTTTGCACCAGGGCAGTGTGCTGCTCGTGATCCCATGGTACATGATCTCCTGCACAGCTGCTGAGCTTCCTGCTCAGTTCAGATCAGGACATCAGATATCACTGTTGCCTGAGAAATAGCATCATTTCTCTAATCCTCTCCCTGTGAGATGAGATGCGTGCACTTTAGCAAATTCCCTGCTCATTGACCTGACACAGACATCATTTTCAGTGTAGGTAAGGATTAGCATTTATTTGTTCCACATCATCCCAAGTATCTCAATATTTAATGTTTGCAACCTTGAAACATTGCTTTTCTAACAGCTGTGCAACTAGCCTCAGATTACATATAGGAGACAGTCACAAGAAATAGCTCAATTCAGCCTATCTACATCCTGCCTGGTCCTTGTGACTGCCTTTGGTCAGGCACATCAAAAACCTGAGGTTCACCATAAAGAAACCCAAAACACAAGGCAAAGAAGGAACTTAGGCAAGTCAAATCTGTCCTAAATAACTTTCTTATGGTCACAACAAACAACTTGGTAGCAGGTCAACCAAATGGTTATCTCCCTAGTCTATGCCTAGTCTAGTGAGTCTTAGTTGCAAGGAGGGAACCTTGCATGCTCTGCCCAGCCCAGCTCACCTGTACCCACTTCAGGTTAAATTCCAGGTTGTCTGCATGCCCCCAAGTTTGCACTGATATGGACTGATTCCTACTGATGCTTACCCGTGGTTCTCAGTTTTCTCCCTCCCTCTGCTCAGACCTCTTACCTCTGCTTGGAAGCCTTCTACCAGAATGGCAACGAGAAGGTTGAAGAGCACGTAATTGCCGAAGGTCATTAGGGCCACAAAGTAGAGCGCTGCCCAGGAGGACGTGGAAGCCATCCCATTGTAGAGGACCACATTCCAGTCCTCTTGAGTGAGGATCTGCAGAGAGGTGGAGAGAGACGCTCTGATTATTGCACTCTTCTCACAGACAGCAGCTGCACACAAATACTCACTGACTCGGCCATTTCTGCCTCTCCTCTTGACCTTTTTCTGAGGGTAACCATTAGTGGGTCTCATTTGATGAGATAGAAAAATATTTTTTAGTTAGATCTCTGCATGTGAGATCTCTCCCAGCCAACTCTCCGCTGTCGGCAGGAGCACCTAGCACACTGCTGCCCAGCTGGATGACTGAATGACTTTTTGCAGATACCAGCTGTGGTAACGTGAAGGTTGCACTAGTTTGAGTCCCACAGTTGGCTGTGTGTGTTGTCTCTTTTGATAACATCAGGGGATAAAAGACCTGGGGCCACAGCTGCTGTCTCCTTGTGGAGCTGTTTTTCCCTCTTGCCCTTTATACGTTACCTGGAGCTGAGCAAAAGGGTAGGGAGCGTGGTATCTGACATGGTAAATGACACCTGCTGGCTCAAGAAACTCAGGGAATAAAATATGGTAGCTATGTGGTAAAAATATTGATAAGCTGGGCAAAAACAGCACCTCTTTGCAAGGCCTTGCCCAAGGGACCTTCATCAGGGATTCACTTTCTTTTAGCCATCCTGGTGCTCGGAAAAGCCCAAGGCACAAGAAAAACAGATGACACACTCATGCATCCAGGTTTAAAATGAACATAGCCTCTAATCTCCCCTCTCCCCTGCCCACAAGGTGATTTTGGGGCCAGGAGCACAGTCTGCTTCACTGAGGCATGTCACTTATTAACCTCCACAGCATGTAGGGCCAAGCCCTTGTGCACTGTGCCAGCTCTATTTGCCCATAGGATTGTTAAATGCAGACTTCTGTATTAATTTTATACAGGATAAGCAGAAAAATATGAACCTGTGAGACTTAATTTCTCCTTGCTAAAAATTTAAGTCTGTCTTTATATGAAGAAAAACTTTGCAAGAGACTTAATCTTCACAGTGAATATCCTGAACTGGTTTGCATCTTGCATGCTACCACGGTGAGCACCTACTCGGCACTTACAAATCCAGATTAATGTTGCCTACGTTGTGTTCTACTTGCTGGACCTTGGCTGTAAGGAGAGAACCATTAAATAGAAAAGACTAATCTTTATGCTGAGAATGTCCTGGAAATACAGTTATTCATTCATTGTGGAACATACCAGTAATTGCAAGGACATAACAGACCTTGTCCGCAAAGGAGAAACAGTTTTCACATACAGAATGTCCCACTTTTCTTAAAAAAGCAAAATAACTCGTTTAGCTGGTTTATATTAAAACTTCTGGGAGGACTCAGAGCTTACCTGGAAGACTGTCACAATGGCCCAAAGCAAGGAATCAAAATTCTTTCTATCTGGAACTGTGTCTCCTGTATCAGTTTTTAGGCTGAACTTGCATCCAAAAAGATGCATGCCGAGAATGCTAGAGGGCGGAAAAGAAAGGGAGATGGAAGAAATACATTACTGCGTGAAACATGGTTGTAAGAACCACTACAGTGCTTTTTCAGGGGAACATTCTTTTTGGAACACTTTGTATGCCAGTGATATCTCCCAGAAAGATGGGCTCTTGCCATTTGGTTATTCTGTGCCATACTTCTATAATTATCTACATCAAAGTCAAATCAAGAATCTCAATTGTCTAGAAAATGATAAATCACACTGTCAGCTGTCTGATCAACCTCATTTCCAGGAACAGGATCTTGAGGAGCATCACAGGATCAAACAGACAAAAGCTTTGGCATCTGTATGGCCTCCCTCTCAAATACGAAGCTGGTAGAATCCAGTTGCTGAGAGCTCCCCGAGACAGAGCTCAACGAGCCTTTCAAGAAGGCCACGACAGTTGTTTGAGTGTTGCCTGTTTGCATTCTTTGTTCAGCTGCAGAATTACAGTATTGCACGAAAAACAGAGACTGCAAAGAGGAAAATGGTCTGTTGAAAGTCTGCCTGTCAGCCTATTGTGAGCACTGCTGTCACGCAGGCAGCCAGCAAACGTGCTCCATTGTCATCCTAATCTCCATACCACTCAAGCGAGCTGAACGATTAATCAAAGAAGAGCTACAGCCTGGTACCTGAAGATAAAGATGAAGAGCATGAGCAACATGCAGAAAGTGGCCACGTTGTCCATAGTCTTCATGAGGACCACCAGCTGGCGACGGAGAGCAGGCATGAAGCGCACCAGCTTCAGCACCCTGAGCAGCCGAAAGGTTCTCAGCACGGAGAGGCCTCCATCCGACTGGCCGATGATCTCCCAGACGCTGCAGGAACACACGGACACTATGAGATGGTACAACAGCAGTGCTGTACTGCTACTGGTTTCCTACAGGCTTCACAAGTAGTGCTAGCTTCTCCCATGCATGCTCTGCCATGCCCTGCTTGGTCTGGGATTCAGTGTTCCCTTCAAAGGGGACAAACCTGAACAGTGACCTCTTTTGTCCTTCTGCTCGCCCTGCTCTGCTCCAAGTTGTGGGTCACTTCAGGGGTGGGAGGGCAGCTGCTGGGATACAAACACTCACAGCCCTCCTTTCCCAGGACCAGCCATCCTGCACTACAGTGGAAAATTCACCACGGTGCCAGATGTGTGGCATAAATAGACCTTTTCTCCATCTGTCAGGTCCATTTACTTTGGATGGCCCTTCTAAAGATAGGAATCCTAAAGGCCAGCATAATTATAGCCCATCACACCCAGAGAGCCCCGTGTTAACACATGCCAGGTCATTCTTAGTCCCCTGTCCCACTCCCCAAATGGTCCAAGCCCTCATCAGAAAAACCACAATGGAGAAGGAACCAGCAGGGACCTGATGACAACAATAATCCCATCGAAGATGTTGTAGGGGTTCTTGATGTAACCAAAGAGGCCAAACGCAAGGAGCTTGAGGAGCATCTCCAGGGCGAACATGCTGGTGAAGACAATGTTACTGATCTCCAGGGCATTGGTCAACTCATCCGGCTACAAGACAAAAAAGCAAAATAGTCCAACAGATGCACAGAGCAAACAGCCACGCAGTAGCATAATCCTCCCGTTGTGGAATTTGTGCTAACAGTGCACAAAAGTTTCATTTTCCTGTATTTCTCCCAAAGAAGAGATAAAAGTGCAAGGGGAGCAGCAGACTAGCAGCTTTGCAGTCACTGTGCATTTAAATGGAAACATGGGATCCCATTTCTGGAGCAGCTGCAGAACAACAGTGGCCCAACACACAGATCTTAACACAAAGGAGAGCTCTCGCGCACTTTAGCAAGACAGTATATATATACATATACAAGTATATATATAGCCTTAGGTGCTCCTTTCCTGGGAAGTGCAGGAGCTTTTGTCCATCCAGCACCCTGTCCAGCTGGTTCATGGCCAGAACATGGTGCCCCAGTGACAAATACAAGGGGTGACCTTGGGTTTCTCCACTTACTGGAGCTACTCCTGCAAAGGGCACCAGGCTCTGCAATGCGCGGCTCTAACGCTCAAAGTCCATTCCCTTGCAAAAGAGAATGAGTCCTTTCATTTTCTTGGTGTAATAATACAGTCTAGAAAAAGGTGTTATTTTCATATCTGACTCATCTCCTGGCTGGTAATAGCTTCCTTTATTCTCCATCTGTCATTAGACATCGTGTTAATAGTCGGTGGCTGTTGCGGCAGCCGAGGCTCCGGAGTGCAGCCCGCCCAGGGCACAGGCAGCTTTAACTCGAACCACTCAAACCTGGCGATTGGGGCA
>JAVCKT010020334.1:0-12001 GCA_032273925.1 Rhynchotus rufescens | reverse complement strand
GCATCACACTCAAAATTAGGAAATATAGGAGAAAATTTGAATTGACAACATGCCAGAAGATCCCTGTTGAAATTCTTGGCCTAGATATGAGCGTGCTAATCTTGGCAGGTATTACGTTACAGAGATAGGCTCTGCTGGTAGGATCTTATCTCTGATAAGTAAAAGTTATATGAAAACATGGAAGCACGGATCTATTGTCTGCACTGCAGCAGATAATGGAAGGGTCTTATGTGTAAAACCGTATTTGAAAGTCATTTTGTGGAGTCATATTCCCACAAGAACAACACAGTCAACAAATCAAAATCATGTTATGTTATGCTAATTTGAATATTTTGAATTGTAAGCACAAAATGAGAGGAAAGAACTTCACAAAGAACAATAGTTAATTTTATCTATTTCTGCCTTACGATAACTAAGATAATTGCACACTATTTAGTTGGACTCAGGTTAAATTGCTCTTAAAACAACAAGCACAGCTGTCACTTCCAGGGGAAGCTATGGCTTGAAGTGCTGGCATGGTTACATCCCATCCAGCATGCAGCCACTTTGGGTGAGAACCTTGAAGGTCTGTTACCTCTGCAGAATAGTGCAGGTTTAGGATGTCTCGGGTGTGCTTTCCTACTGAATATATCATACTCCTATTGAACACATGCCAGCAGAGCAGGCAAGGGATACACCTCTAATGGTAATTTCTCAACTTGGTAGCTATAGGTTAAATGCTAGAATTGGAGCTTAAGGATAACTCTCTGTGGATCAGACATGAAGATACCTGGTGCTTCCTTCCTCATCAAAGGAATTCTGAAGAAGTTAAGCTAGAAAGTACTTTTTTTAATGAAGGCAGTACTGAGAAATTAGTGTAGAAGCACTTTGAAATCATCTGGAAAGCTTGATGAAAAGGAAAAAGTTCATCTACTGTCCACTAAAAAACGCTAGCTTGGAGAATTAAAATTTACATATGCTTTTAAGCGTGAGAAATACGCTTACCATAGTATTGGTTGAGTACTTAAGAGTTAACTATCATAACGTAGCATGTAGCTAAATACAATTATAATTAACTGTGCGTGGCTATTGGTTAAAAATGTTTGGAACCAATACGAAGCGATATTATTTTGCAACTAGCATTCCTGCCAGTGCCTGGCTTTATTAGTTTAGCACAAGAGGTGTTTCCTGATGAGTTGTCTGGAACAAATAAGACCGTTCTTTTGATTTCTCTCGTTCTTTGGAAACTTTTTTTCTCGACAGCTTACGCGTTTGTCAAAACGCTCTACCAGGTTGCTCCCGGCTCTCTCCTACGCAACGGCAGCACCACCTTGTCTGAGCGCTTGACTGCTAGCGGAGAGGGTTACACGGGAGATGAAATTTTGTGGGAATGAGTCAGGTCTGTCCCAATCCCCGCTCTGTGTACATTCGCCGTGACGAGGATGGATTCCAGTTATGCGAGTTCCTGTTTTCCCTACCCTCCCGCCGCAGCAGCGTGGTGTGACTCAGACCCCGAACGGGCAGCAGCGACGGCGCTGCCCGGCAGAGCAGGGCTGCAGCGCAGCCCCAACAGCCCAGGCTTAACTCCTTCCCTCCTCCAATTCAGCAGCAGATAGAGAGTTTCATCTTAACTGAGAGTCCCTCCCGTTATTTCAGAAACAGCATATCAACCACATGAAACTAAAATATGAACTATAGGCATCCTTACTGAAAAAAAAGAAATAAAAAGCTGGGTGCTGGAAGGATTATATTGACTTGGAAGATGCGCGTGTCTGCAGACATCTCTCAGCCAAGACTTCATTGACCTCGCTAATCTCTGATCTGTTCGCTGACTGTCCGACTGAGCTCCTGGGCCGAAGTAGGAATTAGGAAAGATGGTATTTTTAACGTATCATCATCTTTCCAGTTCATAGTCATAGGGATATGACCTAAGAAGAAATCTATGTTGATGGCATGTCCTAATCCAGAAAAATTGCTGTCTCGTTTTCTTTGCAAATTGCCTTAATGCCAGCGAACATCATGTTATTCCTTCACTTTCAAGAATCGTATATCACTGTCTTCTTATTCGCTTCTGGCATCAACATGTTATCCGATATATTTTTGGAGAGGAAGATAGGTATTGCAGGAAACTTCTATAGTGAGAGGAAGGTAAAGTAGATAACAAAGTCAGCTCTATCTCTAATTCTGTAGCACCACCCGCCTTTCCATTCAATGCTAGCCTCACTGTTCAAAGCATCTATCTAGTCTAAGACAACAAGACTATTCAGGATTTCACAAGCTATAATCCATCATTTCCACAGTGTCAGCTTTGCTTGGATAACAGCAAGTAATGATCCTAGGCAAATTTTTCCCTAATCTCACAATCCTTTTTTTTCAGTGTAGGCCTATGAAATCATGCTTTTGCTTATGCAAATATAGAGTATGATATGACATACTGAATGTGTGCAAGAAAATTTAAGTATTTTCCAATAACTGTGAGTGAAAGCGTATTAAAAGAAACTGGATTTTATACTATATACTGTTCTCTCCAAGCTCTTTTTTATGACTGATCTTTAAACTTCCTACATGATGACACTTATTTGGCATTGCATTGATCTAGTCTAATCTATGTGATAACGGGTCTCCTCAGAGTTATTTTTTAAAAACAAGTAGTTTATCAAACACATGGACAGCTATGTTTTCAAACTAATTCCATTTTTTTTTATGTTAAAATATTTGCCTGCTTTTAAATAAATAAATTTTAAAAAAGAAAAAAAAACAACTACAGAAACAAAATACAAGTCAGATGAGTCTTGCAGGTAAATGTACTGAAGAGGCATAGCAACAGTAATGAGCACCAACCCAACTTTAAAGTACAAAATATTTGGAATTCATGACTTAAAAGGAAAAAAAAATCCCACACCAGCAACCTCAACCCTACAATTTATTTGCCAATGCTATAGGATCATATTATTTATAGCCTATTCCCTGGTATAAGAGCTTATCTAATCATTAACTTAATAGCATGCAGTTGGGAAAAACTTTTATAACAGGACTTTTCACTAGCAGAAGAAAGATTAGAAAAAAAAAAATGTATTAGATTTTACAGAGAAAACTTTGTCACCAACCAATTCCCTTGAGAGTGCATGAAATTCAACCTGGAGCTCACAGTTCCAGCTCATGAATTAATGGTTTCGTTTTACATCTTGATGAGCAGAGAGAGAGAGATGAGGGTGCAGGTACTTTTTCTCTAGGGAAAACTGGAATGTGTTCAGGAGAGACATTAAAAGGCAAGGAAACCTGCAGCCTCTGTTGTGTGGCTGTTATCAGAGACGATGGGAGGGAGGGGGCCCGCAGAGGAGAATACCTGGCAGGAGACCCAGCTTGGTGCAGCAGGACAGATTTATGGGCATCATCCCGCTCAAATTCCAAATCAGGCTTTGCTGAGCTATTAACATCAGGAGTTGCCACATCGGGCCCACTATCTTCACAAGCACTATCTTGATGAAGATAAATAAAAACCTAAGAGCCTTATTTGACTCTCAGGGGCCATGATTAGATTTGCAGAGAAAAATCTTGAGTAAGGAGCAAGCTTGAGAGAGACTCTGAGATTCATACGTGGAACCCACGTTCACAGCTACTTTTGCAAAGCAGACTGGGTTTGGCAGAATCCCATCCTATGAGCAGCTGCAAAGGGCTGCAGGATTTTCTCTGGGAAAAATCTTCAGTGACCAAAAGCTGAGGAATTATGGCCATTAGTTTTACTAAGCGTAGTGATTCCTACAGTTCGAAGACAGCAAGGGTCATGCCGTGTGTTTTAATAGAAGAACATTATTAGGTAGCACGAGAATCTGTCTTGTTTACTCTTGTGCTTTTACAACAGTGATGTCCTTTCTATCCTGCGTCACAATATTCTTCAAAAATAACAATTATGAAAGCATCCACTAATGTTTATTTTCTACTGTTGCTTGTTTCTGGGTCCAAGAAGAGGTGAAAAACTGATTCAGTGTGTGATAGGCCATCATGAAGGGTAGGAGGACTGTAAGAAAAACATGCAGGGGAAGATACTCTTTCTGCATTCCTCTCAGCTTTTACTGACACTGCACTCAGCCCTCTCTGTTCATTCGCTATTCTGCACAGTGCTAGTTGCTGAATGAAAGGAATTAGGACTTTTGTCCTCTAGTTTAAATGATGTAACTTACCCATGGAAAAAGAAGAACATCTTAGTGTGCCTCTGCTGCAGCAGCACACAAGCAGGGTGACTGAAAAAAGCTACACAATGTTTTTCTTTACTCATTTTATATATTGTGGAAATAGAAGTTGTGATTGGAGAAAAACTGCTGCACATGGTTGACTTCATTATAATACCCCAAAAAAGGCACCTGGATAGACCAAGAAAAAAAAGATTACTGTCATACTTGAATAAAACAAGTAGCAGACTCATGTGTGAGGTATTTTAATCTTACAGAGATAGTTGTTTTAATGCTTGTCAAATCAATCTTATGTGTATGCCCACTGCCATTTTCAATGTTTCCTCCAGACCTCACAGTCAGTTGCATTACCTATGATTTGGTTTCCAAAGTAAGTTAATTTGTTGAAAGACTAAACCTGATTTAACTTTCCTATATTAGCTTAAAACAGTATTTTACTCAATTAATCCTTTTTGAAAGAATAAAGGGATCTCTCATGCTGTCCCTGAAGTTTGAGGGGCTTTGTCTTACAGCTGCGATTGCTGCCATGAAGGCAGCCTAAATCATGAAGCATCATCTGCCACATGCTGGAAGGGGCAGGTCTGCATCTGCCCAAAGGCCTCTTGAGCACAACAGAAGTGCCGTGACCGCACTTAAAGCCCTTCCAAGTTCTCCTCTGGAGTGAGAAATTCATACTTTTTTGGTCAATATTTGTGCTTTCTTTGACCTATATAGTAAAGGTTCATCTGCAAGTACTTTTAAGAGACGGGTATTTCCTGACCTAGATGATGTGATGTCAGGCAAAAAGAGGAAAGATTGTGGCTCTGGTGGGCTAGGAGACGTTGTCTGTTGCCTCACTGATTACATCTTCCTCGCACGCAGTTTGGAATCTGAGCTATTCTGGTGATGCAACGTGGCTTCCTGACCTCGGGCCCTGTTGCACCGATGCCATGTTAACGCTGAATCATTGGCATGGTGGCTGAAGAGGCAGCATTTAGTTTCTGAGGGCATTCTGTTGGTGAGGGAGACGCACAGGAGGCACGAAGGCCTCGGGTATTTTGTGCTCCAAGACCTGCAGGGGACTCTGACGTTGCCTGTTCAGCATTTTGGAGAGCAAGGCAAGGCTGGCAAGACCTGTCTCTGCATGGTGTAGTGTGTATGGTTGTAGACTACTATAGCATAGAATCACAATAGCTGGAAAAGACCTTCAAGATCATCAAGTCCAACCATAAACCCATCACCACCACGTTTGCCGAAATCAAGACAGAGAAACCCAGCCTGGCCGAGGCACGGGTGGAGGTTAGCCACTCCAAGAAGCCAAGAGGAGCACAGAGCACAGCCTAACTCTGGCGAGCGAGCTGGCAAACCCTCCCAGCCCTCCTGGCCACACCAGACACTCAGCGACTTCCCCATTGACCACGGCTGCAGGGCCCGTGCGGCACATCCCACCCCGGGCCTAGCCGCGCTCCCCCGCGGCCTGCGGCAGGAGGTGGCGGCGGCTCGCGCAGCAGCGCCCTGCCCGGCGGAACCAGGCGCTCCGGCAAAACCAGCAGCACGGAGAAAACACGTAGGGCTCCTTACGGCAGCGCCCAAGGGTGCTGTACCCAGGGATAACATCAAGGGAGACAGCCAGCGCAGTTCTCCTCAGACAAACTATTTCCCAGAGGCTAATGGCAAAGGGGAGAGGGAGAAAAACAAGTACTGACAGTTTGCTGCAGGAACTCAAAGAAAAAGTGGACAAAGCTAGAGGAACTTGGGCTCTTTGTTAGCATTTAATCCAGTTCAGAGCACTCACTGGTGCATACAGATTTCCTTTCCATGGCTGGTGAAGCTGGGTATGGTCATTTGGTAAGGAACAGAGAATCTAGGATTTCAATTTTGTACCCTTTAGACTCCCGTCTTTTAAAATCGGTCTCTTAACACATACTAGGTTTTAATCTAACATAAAAGGCACAAACTAGTAACTAAGACCTTCGAAGAAACAAGTCCTGATCTCTAGTGAAGATTTTTCTTCTGTTTTCAATGCAGAAAAATTTATTAAGAGTTAGAAGTCTTCTTTTGGCTCATAGAAACCAAGGGTGAGGCACAGACCTCCTGTCCCTAGCCAGAGAATCCTTTTTATTTTCATCCATCCCTTTTCAACTCCTATCCTGAATTAACAAAGTCATTGATTTATCAGAGGCTATTAGAGTAATATAACAGTATTAATATACCACTATACACATATTTTAATGCAAGACAAATAGTCCAAGCACTTGATATCACACTACAATAAAACTCTCAAATCACCACTGCAGACCTTTTCTTTGCAGAAGATAGATGTTTCAGATTACATGTAGCCTATTTTCTAAAGCCTGTAAGAATCAATTAATCTTTGGCTGAATCTGCAAAACACAACACTGGAAGACAGCGGAAGGAAGATACACAAGCAGAGCTGCTGCGAGCATTTGTGAGCAGGAGGTAGAAAAGCTGACTATAACAGATAGAAACGGAAAGGAAAATCCACTTGCAGAGTACAGTAGGCAAAATGGGCAGATGTGTTGGAGTGTTTTTAGCTTATTGTACCAGAAATGCTCCCCCAGATAGGTGCAAAGGAGAAAAGGAAGGGTTAGCCAGTAAGTCTTAAACACAAAAACTGAAAACAGCCAGTGTGGCACAGCACTGAAAGACAAAACGCTTCCTTACCCTGCATCTCCCAGACACAAAACTCCAAGAATTGCGATCTTCTAAAAAGGACCCCTGCTAGTCGGACTCAACAACTATTCCCCAAACTGATGTTTTGAGGAAGTCAAATATTTTCACCCTGCTTGTGCCCAGAAAGTCTGAGAACCAGTTCTGGTTGCCACCATGTCTTGCAGAACAGAAAGATCAACATGTGACACGAGGCCTCGCCATCATTGCTCTAGTCCTTCAGTTTGCTCAGCTCCTTCTTGCTCTCTAAGAGATCACTCATTGTAAATGGGATGCTAAAGGAAAATAACATAAAAAGGAATAACAGGAAATAAAAAAGCAATTTAGGCTCTTTAACTACATGTGAGGAAAAAACCTACCTGGATAGATGACATCAAACCATGATGTGTTTGGTATTAATGTATCAAGACAATGTGGTGGATCCTGATGTTAAAAATACTTCAGTGCAAGTTTGAACATCATACCAAGGTATAAGCTCAACCACTTGAATGAGAGAAGTGATTGCATTAGGACTGAGAAGTGAATTCCTAGCTAGTTTCAAATTAAAAAAAAGCTCTTAAAAAGGTATAAATGAGGCTAAAAGAATTTATGTTATTTTTCCGGTTTCTGCACTATAACTCCTTTTCCATCTCCTCATCTATCTTCTAAGTGCAATACCTTATGAATGAGTGAGCAATAAAAGAAGTATGCCGTGGCTGGGAGAGGAACTCGAGATAACAAGATAATGCAAAACAAAAGCCAAAGTGCGAGCAGATGTAACTCTAAATATAAAATTTTCTCACATCTGAGTTTTAGGGCAATTATTAGGTGGACAGTATTTAGGTGGACAGAGTAACATACTGTGAGCATATAGCTATCAAAATCTTGGACCTATACTTTCTATGTATTTAAAATCAGTCTTTGCACCAGGTGTACTTACAGTTCATGAACTAAAATACAAATCAAGATTGCATTTAAAGTCTAGTTTTTCATTGAAAGGAAGCAGAGGGAGAACCAGAAGTGAAAGCTAAAACAAATTCTCCTAGATCAGGCAATAGCAATTTCCATTACAGCCGACATGGGAACAGCCTAAAAATCTAACTGGTAAGAGACTGCACAGTCTCTACATGATTTATTTTAAGCCTTCCAAAAACTGAATACAGTTACATTTTGCCAGTATCGGTGTCTTGCTGGCTGGTCATCTTAAGATGTGTTCTAATCCATCCCTACTACCAATTTATGCTGAGATTTTAGACCTGAAGTCCCAGTGTCTCTAGTCTCCAAGATGGACTTATCTCCTTCAGTGCAGACTGCCAATTCCAGCAGCAGCCAGTCCTTGTGCCTCTGGAAAGGCATGTGCTTGCATGGTAAGTTTTCCAAAAGCCCAAACTAAAGGGGAGGATTTACAGTAGATACACTGCATAGCAGATTTCCATATCACTAACCTCCTTGGCTACTCATTTTCATGGATCAGCTGGGGTTTCTCATGGCAAGAATTCATGTGGCCACTCCTTGGACCCAGATAATCCCTCTGGCTGGACTGCCTACTGCTGCTATCTGCCAGGTTAAGCAGAATTTAATCAGCAACATTATTCTGTTCTCTTTCAAGCCAATACCAGTGTGAAATTCAGTGCTGGAAATAGAGTTCTCTTTTTCTAGCATCAATCCAGCATTGCTCTTAAGAGAGGTCAGCTAGACGGATGGAACTAAGCTGATATCCAGTTTTACTTGTCAAGAACTGGATTGGTAAATTAGCAGCAGAAGAGAAATAATATGCGTATAAGGTTTCGAAAGATGTAGAGGCTGAAAGGAAAATGAAGCTTGCTGTCTTCAAAAGAAAAGTAGTGACAACTCAGGCACAAACATGAGAAACCCTGAGGGGGAAAAGCAGGACAGAGTAGAACAAGCCATGATGCGGTTTAAGATGCTCCTATAACATCTTTTGTAATATTAAGGAGGTGTTAATTTTCTTTTTTTTTTAAGAAGAATTGATGTCAAAACATGAAAGCAATTCCTCCTTCTCACTCTTATCCTTTATGCTCCAAGATAAAGCCAGCTTGCTTGCAAAGCAACCTAGGCATTTTGCATGCTCTTTTATCCATGAGAGAGGAGGCAAAACACTTAAGAAAGCTCAGAGAACATAAGATTATAGTGCACTGAAATAATACTCAGGTTTTCAAGTTGGAGTATTAACTTGCAATGTTTTAGAAAATCTGTACAATAAACCATTATGTGCTTTGTACTGCTGGTTAATAAGACCAACCAACGTAAGGATAACAATTGATAGGGTTTATCTGCTTGTTCATATCTTGCACCAACTTAGATCATTTTAGGTTCAAGCGGGGGAATTAAGCTTACTTTTCCAACTCAGTTTACAAAAATCAAGTTCTGTTATGTATCATTGCCATATAGGTGCCATAACAAAGATATTATTTTCTGCTAGTTCACACTTTAATACGATATGCCAAAAAGAACCAAACAGATAAACATGAACTGCTATACATTTTTACAGCAAAGCAATGTGAAACCGAATTGTGGTTAATATGGATCCCATTTTACTTTTGGTCTGTAGGCTGTGAAATTGGGCAAAGTTATCTTCCCTGCTTAAGTCAGGGTGTAAACAGGGAATCTGCCTCACAGGCAGAGCTTGTGGAGTATCTGTGGAGTGAGGAGGCAAAATCCACAGTTTTGGAGTGAACCTGTGCTGGAGAGCAGCGTAGCCTGTGCCTCTCATTCAAGACGCACCAAATAACGCTGCTTGTTCCGTGTACGACCTGCTTTGTATTAATGCATCGTTCTCTGTTCTAGATTCTGGAAGAAAACATGAAGTTGGAATGCAAGTGCCACGGGGTGTCCGGATCCTGCACCACCAAAACATGCTGGACAACTCTTCCCAAATTCCGGGAGCTGGGCTACATCCTTAAGGACAAGTACAACGAGGCAGTTCAAGTGGAACCGGTGAGGGCGAGCCGTAACAAGCGCCCGACCTTCCTTAAAATTAAGAAGCCGCTTTCCTACCGCAAGCCCATGGATACAGATTTAGTGTACATAGAAAAGTCTCCCAATTACTGTGAAGAAGACCCCGTCACGGGCAGCGTGGGGACGCAAGGGCGGATGTGCAACAAGACAGCCCAGCAGTCCAACGGCTGCGACTTGATGTGCTGCGGCCGAGGCTACAACACCCACCAGTACTCGCGCGTGTGGCAGTGCAACTGCAAGTTCCACTGGTGCTGCTACGTCAAGTGCAACACGTGCAGCGAGAGGACTGAGGTGTACACGTGTAAGTGAGCCCGCCTTGGCACACACGCTCCACGTACCCACGCGGGACTGAGGCGCTGCCCTGCTCGCCCAGGACAAGTCATCCCTGTCTTTTCCTCTCGTGCTTCGCTGCTTATAGGGATACGCTCTTCAAACTCGTGGAAGTCAACCAAGAAACAAAGACAACCCTCCGCCAAGCTGCTTGACATATAAACCAGTAAAAAAGAGATCCTCTCAGTCAACCTGCACCTCTAGAGCATAAAGCTGTGACTGCCCTGTGAAGAGACGCCAGCCAGAGGGAAAGCTCTGAGCTTGGCAACGGACTCGATTGGTTTTGAAAGAGATGATTGAGAACTTCAGTGCAGAGGAATAGGGGAGGGAAAGGGGATCCTCCCCAGACAGGGGCTTTGCACCGCGCGGGATGGACAGTGCCTGGGGTGAATTGCCTGTGTAAGTGTGTGGGGGGCACAGAGTTAGGCTTCTGCACTCGTGAAGAGCTTCTGCTGCTCTGGCCCCTCTTCCCGCTCCGTACCCTTTGCTACGGCACGTAGGACTGCTGGGGTTTCTGTAGGCGCCGCTTTATCTGCCGTTTCATGTGTGTGTGCGCGTGTGCTGCGGAGTCTAGCGCAGGGATTGGGGACATCTGGGCATAATAATAGCAATATTTAACAATTTATTCAGATAAAACTAATATTAATTTATTTAATTAAAAAGAACTCTACCGACATTTTTGGACCTGTTCTGCAATTAAAGTAGATAGCTTGCTTTCTTTGTGGAATAATTTTGTAGAAACAGCAAGGAAAAACTGGAGCTGTATATATTATTCTTTACTGGGATATTTCTACTAGTTGGACTTGCAGGATATGTTCTACAGTGCTGGATGTTTAAGTTCTAAAGCTGGTGTCTTTATATATATATGTACATACACAAACACACTTTTTTTTTTGTGTGTGCTGTTTGCTGCTAGTTGTCTGGAACAAAAATTATATGGTAGAGGTTTTAAATCTTTACCAGATTTTTTTTTTTCATCAATTAAAGAAAAAAGCATTAAGAAAATCCTGTTTGGAATATGTCTAGAAATAAGGAACTCCAGACAAACTTCCATCTTTTGGAAAAACAACCGTAGGATAAGAGAGTATATTTTGTAAGAGGCTATTTTTATATAAATATTTTATTTATACTACGTCTGCTTGTTCAACCTGTACTTTTTCTCAAACCAGACATACAGTTTGTAATCCTTAGGCTATTTAACAGAGAGAGGCCCACCAGTAGCCAGCTGGAGACATTCAGCTGCACTGGTGGATGTGTCGGAAAGCAGAACGGACTTTCTCTCCGGATGTGTGTACAAAGTGGGTCTTTTCCTGGGGTTCAATTTGCAGGACATGCAAAACAAGAACAGGGGATGTAGCATCAATTCTGTCACATGGTTTGAATTCATGATTGGTATTGACTGGATGCTCATTTATCCCATTCAGGAAAAAACTCCGAATTAGCTTCCCACATGCGTCAGTCATTAAACTGCGGCGTTATGACTAGCAAATGTGCTGTGTGTGCTGTCAGTTAAACCTCTATATTGTGTTACTGTCAAATTTGATTTTAATCAGTGGAAGACTGTAGACTATGACTGTAAAAACTAGCATGACACATCGCCTGATTCTCATAGATAGGATACAAAGCATACTTTTTATCCAGCTCCTTTGAGCTTTTATATTATTCTTTTCCCCCAAAAGGGAAAAAAATCCAGCAAAAACCTCCAGGCAAATACAAAGACTGCTCACTGACTTGTTCTTCAGAGCCTAGAGAAACCATCTTGTGCTCCATTTTTTTTGCATTTCCTTTTTCATCCCTTCTTGTTTCTTCAGCTATTTGTTCCTTCTTCTAGAATCATTCTATTCCTCCTGCTTGATCTGTTTGCAACTGATGAA
>JAVCKT010020333.1:0-12650 GCA_032273925.1 Rhynchotus rufescens | reverse complement strand
ACGAAGGGAACCTTTATGTTGTGGATCAAGTCCTGAAATATCCTGAGTAACGGCACTTCTCGTGGACCTTACGGGAGTCAGTGGATCTCAAGCACTGATCCTTTGAGGCCTAACAGAAAATCTGTAGGGCACTCTTTTTTTTTCCTCTCTCTCCTGGCTCCAGAAAAATCTTTAGAAACCTGACAGTTCTCTTTTATTTCAAAGGTTCTACAGTTTCAAGAAAAGATGATGTTGAAGTTAGTGTAAAATAGACTTTAAACTGAATTCTACCTTGATGTCACTTACAAAAAAAAAAAAAAAAAAAAAGTTCTTATGTAAAAGATGTGCCTTCTCCTAAGAACTACTGAAATATGACTCTTCAATTTTCTATAAATATAGGATGATATTTTTGGATGTTTACTTATCTGCCCGTGTTAGATATCTTTATTTATCTATCTTGAGACAGAGATTTCTGCAGTCTTTTTGCTACAGCCAAAACTGACTGCTCATTGAGTGGTGTCCTTTATTCTGTGTTATTTACATTTATTATTGATTTATGATCCATTTACTGAAAGAAGCCATCATAACAGGGTGGACCATACTGATGAAAAATTGATTAAAATAATTTTTCAAGGCCATATGCTCATATCTTTCTAACATGAATATATGCCTTAAGCAATGACATGACACTGCTTTAGCACGTTTTTATTCTGTAGCTAAACTAAAGCTCAAATAATTCTCCTATTCTACACTTAGAGATTATCTGTTAGATGACGTGGTATTCTGACTTCCTTGAAATAAGTCTTTATACCAGTCTAGTCTGAGATTCTGGAGGAGGGCTCAAATATCACACAGTAATTCTTAGTCCACGTTTTCTCTAACTCATTTGCAGTGTGTGCACACCCGGTGAACATGCATGGACTATGGACTGTGCTCATAAAACTAACAAGTTCAGGTGCAATAGCTTATGGTCTGGTCTGTTGTGCTCTTGCTTCCTTTCCATGCCCTTCATGGCCATCTTTACCTCTGTTACATATAGTGTGGAATGTGCAAATATTAATCTAAAATTGCAGGGCAATAAACATCTCTTCTTACGCTTTCTCCCTCTGAAAAATCTATGACATAGTGACTTTGTTTTCACCAAAGTACAACTTAAAAATACTTTCCATTTATCTAATCTTTTACTTTTGCTGTCCATGGCAAAGCTCTCAAAATATGTAGCACTTTATTTGAATATGATGGGTAGGTGTCTGCTAATTTGTTTTCTTGCATAATTGACCTACTTTGCTTGTTTAAATGGAATGAGTATGCAGATGTCCATCCAAACGTGAAAACAGGTTTTGTGATCTTCAGATGTGGCACATGGGCATTGCATTATCATATTTTTTTAAGCACTTTTCCTGTGGCTCTATGACGCTGTGTAGCCCTGTAGTCCATTAATATCATATTGCTAGTAACAGGCGGCAACTACTGTTGCCCTGAGTTTGCAAGGCTCACAACCGAGGCCTATCAGACTTGGTTTGTCTGAACTTTCCTTGGCCTTCCTGGAGCCTTGGTTTTACCTGCTCTAGTTGTAACATTTTTTTAAGGATGGAAATCTATGGCTAATATGTTTCTGTTTTGCTTTGTGTGGTATAACCACAGTTTTTATAAAGTAACAAGTATCATGTGAAATGTGATATAATCCTTTGTTAATAGAACTAGATATTTAATACTATAGTGTAGAGAAGTAACAGAACTGTTTGATGCCTTGAAAAGAGAAGGCACAAGATAAAGTGTAGAGCAGGACTGGCTTGAGGTAAGAGATGAGGCTCAGGCTGGTACTGGAGACCCCAAGGTTAGAGACAAATCACTAGTGGTCAAGTAAAGAAATGCAGACCTGGTGCTAGATAAAAGTAGGTATTTTTATTTTTGCCCATGATAACATTTTGTAAGTAATCACTGCAGACTGTTGCTTGCTGATCTTGATGACATCTACTTGGTAGCCTATTGGATATTTGCCTGTTTCTGCAGTGTCGTTGACAGGGTGTTTCGGTGTAACTGTGATGCCTGGTCTTGTTTAGTACAGAAGCTAAACAAGAGTTCCTTTTTCCACTCTTAACACTGTGCAACCTCTTTAGTCACTTCCTGAGAAGCGAGTTCCATCCAGTCTGAGGCACTTACTTGGTTTTGAGTAGTGTAGACCAGATGAACCTCACCTATCCTATAAAGATAGCTTCCTTAGAGACAGGAGTTCAGATCTCTTAATTTTCTGTTATTTTCTGATTTAGTTCCTAGCATTCTCCATTTCTGTCTAGGGTCTTCTGTGAATACATTGTGTATCTGTTCTGAAGCTAGGATGGAATATTACTGAGTGCTAGAGCAGTCTTGGGAAATCCACTGCTGGGTTGCCTTCGGTCTGTTGCCAAGCTCCTATGTGACTGGCTTGATTTCTTCATTTCTCAGTTATCATCTAATGTAGGTACCCTTAGCATATCACATAGGCATATTGAGGAAAACCAAAGACTCTCTGTGTTAGTGCATTGCTTAGGAGTGAGACCTGTCTGCAGATCCACAAACTGCTTTACCTTAGAAACTGGGATCAAAGTACAGAGAACTGAGCTGCTGCTCTCAAGCTCTGTCTTGGGTAAAGATTGCTCAAAATCTGAGACTTATCAATTTAAGTAATCGGAAGAGAAAAACAAAAACAAACAAAACCTCAGCAGTTAAGACAGCCTGAGTAGTATGAAAGTATTGCAAATTTCCTATTTTAACCCGCACTGCCTACTAGTCTAATTATTGCCTGCATGTGGCTTCAGGCAAAGCAATTTTTCTGCTCTACTTTTTCCAACCATAAGATGAAACTAGAATGAAAAGCAAGAAAAGGTGTTTTAAAATCACTACTTTTTTATTAAAGGCAGAAAGTCACCTTTGTTCTTCTTGCTTTGGAAAGCAGGGGCTGGAGCTGCATGAGTTTGACTCTTAGTCTTTTCTACCTTAGCTTCTGCCTCACAAATGTGCCTTCAGCTAATGTCCAGACAGCTTGGAGTACCTCAAATGGACGTTGTTGTATCACTACAACTATCACTATTTCTATAGTAGGAGTAATATACACAGTAGGGAAAAACAAGTAAATCATATTTCTGTCACTCTTCTAGTTCATATAAATTTATGCATTGCTTTACTGTAATTTTAAAACTAATTGTATCTGCCTATGTGTCACAATGTGCTCTGTTAGGTCAATACATAAAATGTGCAAGAGTTTAAGCTGCTTAGATATGCCACATTAGGAAAGAGATGGCAAAAAGTTTTTCCAAAACCATGTTTACTGTGGGGATGACTGACCACTGCAACAGGTTGCCCAGAGCTATTGTGGAATATCCTTCCTAGGAGATATTGAAAACTCAACTGGACAGGGCCTTGGGCAATGTGCTGTACCTTGCTTGGGCAGGGAGGGCTTGAACTAGAGGTTCTTCAGAGGTCCCTTCCAACCATTCTGTGATAATAAGGCATTCGTTTTTACACATTTTAAATACATTACAATTTAATTTCATTTGCTTTATGATTGCTTTAAAACACACTCCTAGTCCTGAGATCCTTAGGTCAGGATCCTGAGATCCTGAATTCAAAAGAATACCTTCTTTCCTGTTGCAGCAGAGTCACGGAGGTTTATGGAGCTATAAATAAGAACGTTTTTTAGCTCAGAGGCATAAAAGACTCTACTGCAACTGAATTGTCTGACAGAACTGATTCATGCTCTAAATCAGTCAACTCACTTTATCAAAACAGGTTAACTAATGAAAAGACTAATCAGTAGTTCTGTGCACTGCAATTATTTGCCAGTTGCTTATTTTATTAACTGATTTGCCATTTAAGCATTCGGCACTAATGGGGAAACAGGGAAATGAGTTAATAGTGAATATGTTTAGTTATTCCACTTTGCTCTGTATAGAACAGAGCACTATAAACTTGCATGCAAGTATATATTTTTATTTCAGAATGATGACAGTAAAGACAGAAAGTGATGTGTTATTAATGAGGGAAACGCTAATTTGAATCAGCGCATGGTTTACACTGAGCAAGGTAGAGGATTAAGATCATATAGCTGATGGTTATAGTTTAGCTATAGTTTATTCCAATAAACACCATGGAAAGCTGAGCTAAACCCACAGGTGGAAGAAGCACTCAACATTAGTATTCTTTTTTTATTATTATTTTGAACTAATTAGTATCAGTTTGGCATTAAAACAGCATTAGTTAGAGTTAGTATTATTTGGGGGCTACCAAAGATCACTGTTGGAAAAAAATGAGGAACTGTCCTTGTTACTGAGCGTTGTTGAGTTTTTGTCCTGCCCTTTGCCTATGTAACATTTCCTGTTATGAGGCATTCATTCTGAATGGGATCTGTTACCACAGCAGACTAGATAAGAGTAGTAACAACCATCTTCAAAAGATATTCCAAATCTAGTTTTGTTTCTGAGCTAACTATTCTCAAAGTCTCAAATGAAAATATTACCAGGGTCTTTCTATTACCACATAAATGTCAGAAAAAGTTTGTTTTCTGCAGTGTATTATTGGGGATGTTATTGCACCAACAGTCTCCGAATATAAATTGTTTACTTGACCTTTCTCCTCAGATGAATGGCAGCCCGCTTCATTCTGAGCAGCAGCAACTCATCCGATCACAATGAGGTTAACTGAGCAAGGAATGCTTTTCCAGAGGGTTGTACATTGCTTTCAATACTGAGAGTTAACACTTTTATAGCAGTAGGGGTTTGTAGAGCTGATTTTTGTGCAATGAAATAAGAAACTATTTCTGTACTGTATGTATGAGGCATTTAGGTATTCTCCACTGCCATATATTGCAGATTCTTCTTGTAAAGAGTAATTGCAGCAGTAGTCATGTTGCTACTTCACAGGCAACTTGGTAAAATTGAAGCAAAAATGTCCATATATGGTAATGCAGACTGGTACTCCTGTATGTGTAGCAAGAGATAAGAGGTTCTCTGTAAATCTTACTGGTATGAACTACGTGACTGAATACAGATGTTTATAGAACTACACTGTATATAAACTTTGCATGGTAAGTTTATTTTTGAAGATGCATTTACTAGCTTGTATAAGGGCTAGGCACAATTTCAGCCTCTACATTTACATACCCTAGGCATTATTCCCTGCTCACAAAGCCTTGCACCACTTCAAAGAACATGGCCTCAGGGAACTTGGTTTGTGGGGAGAAACACTAGTTTTCCAGTCTATGGTTTAACCAGTGTTGCACTTTTGGAATGATAATGCTCTAGGTGTCCCTGTTTGAGCAGAGGGGTTGGACTAGATGATCTCTAGGGGTCCCTTCCATCCTTAACCATTCTGTGATTCTGTGATACAGGGACCTCTCTGTAATGCAGTGGTATGGCAATCTGTATCCTCAAAGGTGACGCAAGAGTATGAGCTTTGAGGCTGCAAGATGCTATGGGGCAAGCACTGTGCCTCATGACAAATGTGAAGTATTCACCATTGCTGCTGAAAGCACAGCAGCTGAGTATGACAGACATGATCTGTGTCCCTTGGAAAGAGATCCATTCTGCTCCCTCGTGACAAGAAGAGGCAAGTTCTTGCTAATCTCTTCAGAAGGGGGACTTAAAAATCTTGGGGACCTTTGAATAGAGATTGAATCTTCTAAAGATTGAATAAAATGTTTAAATAAGTAAGTGAAAATGCTTAACACTGAGTGAAATTCGAAGAGGGATGTGAAGGAGGAAGTATGTCCTG
Organism: Rhynchotus rufescens; assembly: GCA_032273925.1. Taxonomy (NCBI): domain Eukaryota; kingdom Metazoa; phylum Chordata; class Aves; order Tinamiformes; family Tinamidae; genus Rhynchotus; species Rhynchotus rufescens. The sequence goes on along the minus strand of JAVCKT010020333.1, from coordinate 6,923 downwards.
AACATTATTGCACATGGTTGGCCTTATTCTTTTCCTCATTCCATTCCTATTTAATTCTTCCTTTTGTAGCATACTATAGCATTGATGGCAAGTCTGGAGTGTGCCTCAGTCTGTGCTGACTGGGATGGTGGCAGTGTGAATTTAAGCTTGAATAATGAATAAAACTACGTGCCATACATATACACATGCACACACGCACACAAAAGATTTCTTCTTTCCTGTTTTTTTTACAATACAATTCCTTCAAAAGAGAGATCTCTACTCTCTAAGAAAGGGAAAGGGCTTCGATGCTAACACCCAAATGTGAATCTTGGATTGCTGCCTTTGGGTAAAAGAGGATAGGTGGAGTTAATAAGGACCTGATGGTTGATTCCTGAACCAATGCTAGAAGAAATCCTAAAGTTCTTGACTCTTGTTGCATTTTTTTCAGGTCCAAAAATCTAACTCTCTATAGAGAAAAAGATATTCAATCATATTGTGTCAGTCCTGCTAATGTTCCTGAAACTGTAACAGAAACCTGAAATATCTCTTGAACTAAGACTTTATTAAACAACCTATCTACAACCTCTTTTTTTTTTTTACATGAAAACACATGTGCATTTGCAAAAGTCTTATGAGATCTTATATATATATATATATGTTTTTGTAGATTTTTTTCCACATATCCATCAATTTCTGTTTGTTATCACAACTGAAATGCCAATATTTTCTAAGTCAGAAATATTTTGCAGTTAATGAAAATACTTAAACATCTACTGAAAGAGGAACTCATGGTTATTTGTATGAGACTTTTTGTGCAAATATAAACTAAAGAAAGTTTTCATTTTATCTGCATAGCTCTTATGTAAAATTGCACATCAGTTTTACTTGATAGTGTTCAAAATACTGCTGCTGTGGCCAGGGGAAAATAGGGGAGCAGATAATTAAACACCTGCAGAATTTCATAGATTTTAATAGCAAATATTTAGTCTGGTAGATAATGTGTCTCTTACATTGCGTAAGAAGAATATTAGAAGTACTGTAAAAGCAGTACTTTTATTGACATTTTGAACACTTTTTTCCATCAGTGCCATTACAGATTAATTATTTTCAATTTTTTTAAGTGTCAAAAAAATTCCACATTAATTTGCAGCAGCTCATGTGTTGGATAAAAAATATGGGTCTGAAACTTCTATACTCTGAAAAGGTATATTAAGTTAAACACAACATATCTTGCCTAATATTAAATATATTTAAAGTTACATGTTAATTTTTATTAGTTGGTCAGTTGTTATCAGAAACGTGCAAACTGGTGGATAGATATTCATCTAAATGTCTTTTTTTTTCCATTAATCATTTTCAATAAAACTGCCTATTTCCTTAGATTTTTATTTTTTAAATTTCATTTTTTGTATGTGGGGAAAGAATTTGTACATTTCAGAGAACTTTATGAACTAAAAGGGGAATAGTTTAGAAATTTATCATAGCATTTCTTTTCTATTTAAGCAGCTCTAATATTTAATCTTAAGGTCTGGAATCTTCTACATTTCTAGGGGAACTAAAAGTGCCAAAATTCTATTGAAATTCAATTACATTTGGGAGCCTCATCCCTCCGTAATCACTTTAAAATATCAGTCAAAATTAAATTGATCAGTTGCGGTAGCTGGTATGATAATTCAAGAGAATTTGCTACTAGTATATGCTATTTTAGGATCTGTCATCATTTTTTCTTTTTTTTTTTTTTTTAAAGGAGAGTGAAAGATATTAAGGAAAAAAAAAGTTTAGATGTGTGAAAATTTTTTCTACAACCCAGATTTTGTCTTTGGTATATCAGAGTAGGATTTGACAGATTTTTTATTTTTATTTTTACTTTTATTCCTGTATCCGTGGCAAACCAAATTGTTGATCAGTAATATAATTGTGTCCCATGAACGTCCAGATGACAAACTTCTCACCAGTGATAACAATCTCTGTACCCATCCAAGTTGTTTAAGGCAAGGTGAACTTGACTTTGGCTTGGAATCTTGTTTTTGTGCCTTGACTATTGTCTGTAAGCCTTGCACCTTTAGGCTATAGGAAGCTATAGGGCAGCTGAGACCTGTCTGAGCTTGCCATGAAAGTGCCTGGGTTTCTGTGTTTCACTTACCTGCTGCTGCTGCTCCAAATCTACAGAGTGATGGGCAAAAACACAGGCTCCATGTGAGCACATTGCACTAGCAGTAAACCTGAGCTCATCTTTGCCTATTTGAAAGCACATGCTCAGGTGTGAGGGGATTTGAGAGAGAAATGTGAAAATTTGGAAAGAGAACCAAGGCACAATATCCCATTGCTGATTTTCTTAGTTCTCTCTTTCTCCTGTGATGTGCCACTAGAGTCTGAGCAATGCTTGTCACTACAGGATTTCTGGGTGGAACAACCCAGAAAACTCCTGTCAGCTGCTGGTTTCAGCGGACCCCGGGAGGCAGCAGCCTGTGCTACATTTGGAGCTGCCTGCTCTGGGTGATGAGCATACGGTCCTGCCACCACCCTCAGTGCTGCCTTCTTCCTGTGAGCACTCAGCAAAATTAATGAGAGCTTCGGTTTTTTTTTCATGCTGCTTTCTCCTTTCTCCTTTTCTTCTTCAACGCCAGGTTGTTGTTTCATTAGAAAATGGTCCAAAAGAGTTAAATCAAGCAGGTAGTGCTCGTGTGACCACAGAATTATGAAGAGTCCCGGCCCTCCGAAGCATCGGCCGACAGGGACTCGGGGGTGTGGGGCTGCAGATGGCAGCGCGTTATTGCAGCCGCAGGACTGACGAGCGCCTGCTGCAGAGCCCGCCTGCCCTTGCCACAACGATCGACCTTGAAATGCTGCAGAATTCCTGGGATGGATTTCTGCACACCCGTACTAAAAGCCAGAGCTCACCGGGGATGCCAGTCTTCTCTGCCCCGTGACAGTATGGACTACCCTCACTGCTCGCAACCGAGCTCCTGAAATGGGCTGCTGCAGAATATCCAAGCATGTCCTGATTTCCTGAGGTGTCTGAGGAATATATGTGGTTGCCTGAGCCCATTTTTAGCTGTGGCTGCTCATAAGCTCTCTTTTCTTTCTTATGCTCAGTGCAGCTTTTGTGCTTCTGGTATCTGTTTGTTAACCCACTAAAAACACAGAATGTCTGAGAGAGTTAGTGAAGAAGGAAAGAGAATGAGAATACTTATTTCTAGGTGCTAGAATGATCCCCTCTTCCACTGTTTTTCTGCTCATAATCATTTCTACTACACAATTATTGATAATATTAAACTTAGTTTTGATACAGCATAAAAACTGAATGAGCATTTTGTGAAAAGCAGGATTTTTTTTCCTTTTTGTCCATTGTGAATGAAGCAGTAATGTGTCAGACCAAAAGAAAAGAGCCATATTTATCCATGGCAAAACATTATAATAAAACCTTAAAAAATCAGTCAGTATTTCTTGGTGATTTATAATGTGCTCCTGCTTATGCAACCTGAAGCGACCTATGGAGGTAAGGCAAGGAGAACATTGTCAACTCAGAAAAACTAATTGATAAGTTTTAAAAGGAAATATAAATCTTGGGAAAATATTGCTCAAGATAGTCAGTAGAACTTTAAATAAGTTGCACTGAGGTCACAAAGTGAAAACTTGCCAGTGAAGGGGGAAAGTAGAAAGTAAAAAAAAGACAGACATGGGCAAGTCATAAATGACCTTGAGCAAAAGAACATATACAGAAATAGAAACCAGGTCAACTTACTAAACTTGAGGAACAGCAATAGGGTTGTGCTATTCATGCTATGGATGACATCAAGATTGGAAGATCCAGAAATGTCCTGGAAGAAAAAATTAGAATTTGAAACAAAGGGAGAAAAAGTAGGATACAATTCAATTCTGGAAATTCTACTTTTAGAGAAGCATAATCAACAGCCTAAATATAAGATGAAGAACAAACTTCATCTATAGAAAATCATTTACATGAAATAAGCCTGCTAGGACATAAAAGGTTTATGTGTTAACTGAGGTCTTGCAAGATGAACATTGTATTTAGTTTTGGTGATTATGATTGAGAAATATGTGGACTGACAAGACAGAGCATAAAATAGAGCAGATAGTATCTTCTCTAGAAAATTCTATACTCATTTCAAAAAAATATACAGAGAATATTTTGGGTTTCATCTGTGTCTTCATGTATTATAATAACAGTTTCAGAGTAGGGGCTGGGGTTCCACATAACCCTTCTTAAATGGGTAAGGCAAAAAGTAATGAACTTAAATTATGATAAGGGAGAATATAATTAGGACCTCTGCAAAAAAAAAGAAAATAAAAAAAGAGAAAAAAGATTAGTCAAACAAAGGAACAAAGGGGGGGAAAAAAACCCAAACCATTTTAGAACTTATTATAAGAGGTGAATGTTCCAGTAAAATACCAGAAAAAAAAAAAATCTGTCAGGGTCAATGCAGAAGTAGTAAGCTGTGGGATGAGCCAGATAAACTCTGGAGACTCTTCCAGGCCTTTTTTGTCTAGAATTTTGTTTGCTGTATGAAGGACAGACTGTTTATACATAAAGGCAACTTTTAGAGGCATTACTATTACTGAGAAGACCCTTGTGCTTTTCCTAGGAAGCTTTCTGTAGTTGTCTTGTTTTGTCAGACTCTGAAGAACTGACTCAGTTTCTTCCTGTTAATAAACATAAACAGTTTCAATAAACTTCATTAATCTTTTTTGTTTGTTTGTTTGTTTATTGAGCAGGATTCGCTAGAATGGGCCTAAGCTTAGGCATATGTTAATATCAATGACACAAGCCTTTAGCATCAGGGCTTTGGTGCTGATGAGATTTATAGATTTATACTTTTTTTGCCCTGTAAAATAGGATTGAAGTTGCTCTCTCCTTACTGTGTGGCAGGTATTGATTGTTGCCTCTAATATATTTAGTTTATTATAGCAGCAGTCAATAAATGTCAGAGTTTCTCCTGGCTCATTCTGCAGTTAGAATTTGGGAGGAGGATGGACTCGAGATAAATCCCACAGCAGACATTTTGGTAATGATTATGAGTAGATGAATTTTCACTTGCGTACCTAAAATTTTTCTGGGATCCGCAACGTTATTTAAAATCGCTTAACATTAACCATTGTTGCTATGCTTACTTCAGTAATTTATTAGAGACTGAGCCTATTAACATGACTCTGTTCATAGCATAACAACTCAGCTGCAAGATTTTGTGAAGACCTTGTGGGTTAGAGATTTCCTTGCTTTTAATTTATAAATAATAGATAATTTCTTTGAGAAGTACATTGCTTCCAATTTAATAGAAAATCCTTTAGTAATTGACCCGTATATTTGAATGTTATGTTGGCAGACTTGAGAAAAGTGTAATAGACTGTTCAGATGAAATAAATGTTCATGTATCCTACATGATGGCCACCATTGTTATTTTTATTGATGGCCACCATTGTTATTTTTATTAATAATACAACTATTCCTAAGAAATAGTACAAGAAGGAATATCAGGTTTGGGGAAGGCTGTACTGACTGTTATTTTTAGGGCTAATCCTAGTAAAAGTTACCATTCTCTCTGATGCATTGCCATGCAGGTGGATTTTTTGTAGTAGACAGAAATGCTGGAGCTAGTAATGTTAAATGTGGCCTGCTTTTATTCCTTTAAGCACTTAGTAAGCATTCTACCTGTGCATTTCTCCTCTATGCTCATTTGAGTTTCATCCCCTGTGAGATCACAGGGAAATGGGAGCAGAATGGTCTGGTTTTTCTGATTTTGCAAAATACCAAGCTGCATTCAGCAGTACTGACATGGGCGCTATAAGTGTCCCCCACAAGGCAATGCTTAGCAGCCCAAATAATCACCATCAAAGTATCAGTATCTGTTTAAATTGTGTGTTTCATGCCTTCTTATTCTTCTATAGTAGTGACAGGCTGCATGTCTAACATCTATAGTGAGCTATTTGGATAAAGTAAGTACTCACATGCATATCCTGAATGATTATTGCCATTCTTCTCATTTATTACGTAACCAGGAAAAGATGAATAAAGCTACTGTCTCCCTGATAATCAGTTTTCTATTGATGGTCACAAAGCAAGTTATTGAGAGGTCAGATAGTGTATGAACTCCTTGCAGGGTAGTTCTCGTGTGGTTAATACCCATCTATGAGCTGTTAATGCATCTGCCACTGAGTGTAATTTACTTCACATGGTCTATGTGGTAAAACATGCTCATGACCAGTGACTGAAAAATAGCTGGCTGAATGGAACCTTACAGTTTAATGCCAGCTTCTTCATAGTGTAGTGTACTACTCAAAATGTAGATATTTTTCTCTTAGTTGAGCAACAACTCCATGTTAAAGACTCACTGAAGTCAGAAGCAAAATCTATGCACCACAGAAATAACTTACAGAGTGTATATTGTATTTCTTTTCTCTCCTAATAAGAATGGAAGATGGTTGCACTGCATTTAATTTCCTACTGGCACCAAAATCCTAATATTCATTTCTTCACTGAATCTAGTCCAACATTGCTGAGTTTCTCCACTTTTTTACTGGACAAAGACAAAACGCCATATAGCTCGTTATATTTAATATCTGCACAGGAGCCAGACTATGTTACTTAATTTCTCAAAATGGTTGATTTCTTTATGGGCTCTTAAGAATAATGACACCTCTTGTATGTACTATGTATTATGTGGATAGAGTATCATAACCCTTTTGATTAGGAGCATCTATGCTATCACATACTTAAAGTCAGCAATTCAGATGATTCAGGGAAAAGTTTGTGCAAAACTATCACAAATTTTCCCGAGGAACCTATTCATCTTTAAAATTATGGTTTACTTAGCTATGTGTGAAGAACATAGAGGTAAGGCTGAGGGGGGGATATGATTAATATGTATAAGTTCAGGAAGGGAGAATGCAGGGAGGAAGGGGACAGGCTGTTTTCACTGGTG
>JAVCKT010020332.1:0-30795 GCA_032273925.1 Rhynchotus rufescens | reverse complement strand
CAGCCCTCTCCCCTGAAAGTCCTGTCGGAGTCTAACTCACACCAACTCCTAAGTTCTCTAGTCTCTACAATGTGAATGGCATTTTAGTCAGACTTGGGTACTCACCATTAAATTCATGGCAATTTCCAATCTGTAACTTAAAATCAGCACTTCATTCATTGAGAATTTATCTATGTAGGGAACTTAATTAGTTGCAGGATGGGATAAAAATATATAGTGGAACATCTGTGAGCCTCCTGCACTTGCAAAGCAACAGTGACTTATTCTGCATTATTTTTGCCCACACCCACAATAAATTAGGCTATTTTGGATTAAAGCATTCCCAATCCAGAGTAAGGATATCCGCATGGAGAATTAAAATGAAATAATGTATTCTGATTATAGTGAGGAGAACTCTTTCAAAGCAAACCTCCTCTCTGTGAAAGTAAAACCAACCTGGGAACAAAGTGAGGACACAGTAAACTAGTGTTATTGAAATGCTGAAGGAGCAGAGGAGAATGGTCTTTAGCAGGTAAAATGACCCAAAGGGCTGCAGAGTGAGAGCAGGAAGCAGGCAAAGGCAAAGCGCCTTCCCCTTGCTCTGCTGCTGTCTCTGCTGCACGAGCTGCCTTGCTCAGGACTTGGGGGTTGTAAGGGCAGCAGTGGGAAGGGAGCTGAGTGCGAGGGGGTCTGTGGCGGGTGGCGACGACAGCTTTGTCTTTCACAGCAGTGCCCGTGACAGGATTCTTCTCTAGCATCTTAAATATGAGCTGAGTTTGGTCCAGGTCGTGTGTGTGAGTGTGTCTGCAAGTGTCAGCATGGCAGCTGCAAGGGAGGACCAGGAAAGGGGAGCAACCCAGTCAGATGCTGAATTCAGCTTTTCCTAGGGAATACTAATGCTTAAAAAATTTATAGATGGACGTGTTGATGTCTGAAGCGCCCGCCTTATGGATTTGCTGATGGTGCAGGAGCTGTGTGTAAGGAGGGAGGCGGAGAAGGAGGGGAGGAAGGGAGGGAGGCGGTGAGGGCTCTAGGACCCGTGAGAGCCTTCCCGAGCAGGAGGTGGGAAAGCCTCTATAAGGCCGAGGAGCCGGGCAGCCGCGGCAGAGCTGCTGCTGCTGCTGGGCAGCCAAGGAGGGCAGCGGAGCTGCGGTGCTGCCGCGAGCCCGCACCGCCCGGACCCCTGTCCGGCACAGCCATGCTCGGGCTCCCACAGCTGCTGCTGGGGGTGGCCGCCACTATGGGTGAGTAACTTTGGGGGTTTTTCCTCCACCTCCTTGGGATGCAAAGTCCCTCTTACTCCCTAAGACTGTTTCTTTGCCTATTTGCTTTTACCTGTAAAGACGGCAAAGCGTTGTGACTGGAAAATGAGCCAGGAGGGGGGTGGGGTGGGGGGTGGAAAATACTGATAGCAAAAACGTGTGAAGCGGATGACATGTGAGAAGTCAAATCTTAATGGTTATTGATACTAATAAGTAGGTTTTGTGCATTGAAAGGCGAAGGTGGTCTGTAGTTTTAAAGGGCTTCTGCTGACGGAGGCTCTTGTGCTGGAAGCAGCCTCTGCCTTTGTACGATTCAATGTAAAATTTGCAGCTACACCCGGTGCCGTTTCAGTCCTGCCGTTAGGGGATTGCTTTCCTTGGGACTGCATTAGGCTGGGGGAAAGTGCTCCAGGAAAAATGTAGGACAGGAAAGGTTTTAGGGAAGATGCTTTGCACAAGAGGAGAGATGAGGGAGGTGGCTAAAGGCAAGAAGAAGGCATTGGGACTGTGAAAGACGGAGGTAAAAGCTCCCATGTAGGGAGTGGTGCTTGGACTGAGTTTGGAGAGGAATCTCTGTGCAGCTCTGTTGTATCATTGTCAGCTCTGGTGTGAAATGCAGCAAGAGGAATGAAATATTAGCAGGAATGAGTAGTGGGAGAGGAGGGGAGAGACAATTGCAGAAGTTGGGAAGCAGCAAGGTGCACACAAGCAATGGAGGAAAGGAAGTAGGATTGGGATATACTTACTGTATGTGCAACTGTATTGGCAAACACCTTATGAAAATAGGGAGAGAAGATTGTGCCTACTTTACCAGGACATGCTTAACTTCACACAGAGCTAAAGTTGCAGCAGTATCTGGTGACAAAGCTAGGAACCTACTCTTAGCCCTTAGGAGGAGTTCAGGAGTTCTGTATTTCTCAGTGCAGTTGCTTCCAGACAGAGGAGAGAAAAACAGGTTGCTGAGAGCTATCGCTCTTGACAGTGCAGTAAGGACTTTGTCTCTGGCAAAGTGGTGAACCTGAGCATGCTTTCATTTACAAGTAGCCATGATGGGACATGAGTTTTTTATGCAGGGCTCATCATTTACTATGATTTACAATTGAGTGCCAAGGAATAACACAGAGCTTTGGACTTCCTGACCTGTTCCTCCTGCTTAGAGGATGCTGCTTTATTGCCAAGAAGTCCCAGGGAAACTGCCTTGTGCAAGCAGAGCAAACTCTGTGTCCCCACAGCCTCTGTTCCTGGCAACAGCTGGAAGAGCTGCTGGGTGTCATCCAGCCTTTTCGTGGAGTGACTTTCACGTGTGAGTAAGGTTGTTTTGAGGAATAGTCATTTCGTTTGCTGGGTACCCAAGTCAGAGGTTCGAAGCATGACAGTGCTACAGCAAAGATAAAAAGGTACATTTCAGAGAGAGCAAGTAAAGAGCCAAAATAAAACAAACATACATTTTGTAGTCTCTGTCCAGTGTTCTGCCAAAATAACCCCAATCACCCAGGGAGAGATTTGAGTTCATCTGTGTTTAACCCTATAGCTGCTGTCATGAACTTCACATGGAGGTGCCTTGTCTCACTGCGTTACGGGCAGCTCTCACACTCTGCAGTCAATTATTTTAAGAACTGCTTGTGTTCCCAGTGAGGAGATTTTCCTGGAGCAGATTCTCAAAGTAGCTTCACATTTCTTTCTTGATTTGGAAAGCCCAAAGTCTTGATGATGAGGGAATTTGCTGGTCCACTTTTCTCTCTTCTATTGCACTGGCTGGCATATGCCTTTCTAATGAGCTCTGTAATTTCAGAGTTCCACTCCACTGAAAATTTTTGGCACGCTAATGCACTAAAGGAAGTCAGAGCTGTTTGCTGGTGCAAAAATTAGCACTCTGTAAGAAAATTGAGAGAGTTGTGTGGACTAAACATGCTTTTATTTTTTTTTAAAGGAGGGAAGTTAGCATATAAAGGTGCATAGGTCAGTGTCAGGGCAGCTTCACAGCTTTCTGAGTTCAAAGCAACACCCTGTGTGGGAAAATTTCCAACTTGTTCGGGATCTTTTTTTTTTTTTTTAATCAGTACTTCTTTAATCTTTGTATTGGCTGCTTTTCCTTGCATTACTTGAGCTTGGTGGAAGGCTTGTTCCTTTTCTCTATGAAAAGCTAGGTTGTGTTTGGCCAGGTGTGCTCATCCTATCTCCAAAATTGTAGCAGAACAGGCACTCCAGACAAGCCTTAAATGCCCTTTCCTCAAGTGCAGTTAGACGTTCATGTCATTTCTCAAAAGATTGACTGTTGAGTAAAGCTGTGGTTCTTGAGATAATATTAGTGGAGATATTTTATGCAGATCTTTCCTTCTAACCTTATTTAATACTTGCCATGGAGCTGTCATGAGCTAGGCAATTTCACATTTATTTTATCCTGAGGAGTAGTCAAATATTTTGGATTTTGCTGGACCCTTTTTGAGGTAAAGAAAGGTTGGTGGCAAGTTTAAGTGAACCAGCCCTTTTTTTTTTTTTTGGATTGCCCTCTTCCCTCCGACCTCCACTTCTTTATTGTTGCTCTGGACCATTGCATCAGTGTGGAAATGGAGGATGCTGCATTCCGGGATGCTACTTCTCCCTTGCATTTGCCCCTCACACTGTTTCCAGAAGCCGGGGCAGAGGAGGGTTCCTTTTTTGGATTGACTACCTTTTAAAATTGAACTGGCCTCTTCTACAGAGCGAGTATAAGCTGCTAAGTTTAATCAGTTCACACATAAAGACATTTATTTAAGAGTATCTTATTTTGATGTAAGCCAACAGATCTATACACCTAAAAATAAGGTAATTCATCTCTCTTGCTTGGACAAATCTTTAGTGATTTGTGTACCTTTTTGTCTGCCTAGATAAGCACCTGCCAAGAGTGGAAGGGGAGAAGGGGGCTACATCCTCTTCTACTTTTTAATGCAGGAGCAGCTCCCTTTTGAACTCACACTTTCTTGTGTGTCTCTCCCAGCTGGGTTAACTAGCAAACAGGTAGAATAGTGGGTTTGGTATTTTTACTTAACGGCGCTAACAAGGACCTTGGTCCCTGAACTGATCAGGGATCAACTGATCCTTGAAATCTGTTATGGAAGATAGGTCCACAGTCCCTTACTGCGCAGATGACAGTATATCTATAGGTATCATTCTCAGTCTGGTTATGACGTTCAAGGCACTGTGACTGTCTCTGAAAGCCGCATGTTGGGAGGAGGCAGTGAAATGAGGAAAAACATGATTCTTTTTAAGATGTGGACATTGCAAAGCTGAGAACTTTCAAAAGTGCAGTGGAAAAGGATAGAATAGATCCATCTATCCTAGTAAGGAAGCACATGGAGACAGGTACTGGGAATTTCCAAATTCTTACTGGGCACGAGAACATCAAGAAGTGGGATGAAAGTAGAGGAAAAGGAAATTGGGTAGTGGACTATTGGTCCTTTAAAGGACCAATTAATAGCCATAGAAGAAATCTGCCCTTATTTCTGTTACATAGTTTTGCAGTTTCTGTAAGACCAAAGGTATAGGGAAGGATGGCCACCTTCAGTAGTACCTAAAAGCATTCCTCTCCTGCCCCCCAGAGTCCTAAGTAGATGTGCAGGAGGGCCCTTGTCCTCAGCCTCTTTGTGTGTGTGACTGGGTGCGCTCAGGTTGTGCCCCTGTGTGCGCCAGCGATGAGTGTGCGACTACACCAGAGAGAATTTTTCATCTGGGAATGATTTTAGTGAGAAATGCTACTTTGTTAATATTAAAAAGCTCTATACAGTGATCTAGCGTTGGAGCCGTTACGTATGAAGTTTTTGCATGTTTGCTATTCGCTTATTACTGGGAGATTAAATCCTTGTTTTTCTTTATTATTTTTATTCAAATTTTTGTTTAGAGAAGTCTTTTATTTAAGACTTAAAAGTCTTCAGTTCTCAAATCTAGAATAGAAATCCTGGCGTAGAATCCAATACTTTTGACATGAAATATTGCTGTTCAACATGTTTGACTCTGCAATTTGATTGAACCTGTGAGAAATTTTCAGTTCAGGCTGACCTGTGACAGTTGAAGTTTTATAACCCCTTTGGGTCTGCCACTAATCTAGACAGTCCTATGTTTTAGCCTCTTGATTGACCTGTGAGTGCAGCACAAACATGTTTGCACCTGGCACTGGGCATGCACTTGGTTGTCCTCGGGCTGATGTTCCTTGCCGCATATGCAGTGGCTGGAACTGTTGTTTCTAGCTCAGTTTTGGATCAAATTTCTCAGAAATGCAAGGAAACCAAGGTAACCTGAACTTTTTGCAAACCTTCAGTAATATCAGAAGGGTAAAGCAGCTGCTGAGAAGAAAGGCAGGTGAGCTCTTTCCAGAAATAGATGGAGAGGAAGAAGTCCATGGAGTTCTCGGCTAATAGGAATTGATGAATCTCTGTTAAATTGAGCACACTTATGGCAGTGGAACATCTGTATCTGGAGACTTTTATCTGAGGTTCCTATGAGTGAGCCTGAAGCCTAAATCAGAGGAGGAAAATAATGACATTAATTATGTTAATTAATTGGATCAGGCTTATAGTCCTTTCCTGTATCTCAGCATCAGTTCTTCCTCTCACAATTTCTCTTCCTCTCATTCCGATGTAATTGTTCCCTTGCTCCTCTCTACTCCTGGAGAAGCAAGCCCAGTGCTTTAATGGGGGACAGGACTTGTGTGTCTGTGCCTACAAAGACAAAAACATGGCAGGGGTGCGAGTGGCTCAGTGCAGAAAAGCAGTGGGCAGAGGTGTCTGCCAAGAGGTGAGTGGCAGCCAGTCTGACAGATGTCCTCTGAGTGCATATGGGCAAGCCAGCTATCCTGAGAGAGGGGAGGAAGGTCATACAGGTAGGTTATGTGGGGTGGGAGAAAAGCCTAACACCTGGTTCAGACTGTGACTAGATCCAGCACCGTTAAGGTCAGAGAGGACGAACATATTTGAAGAATGCCGGATTCGTTCCTTTGTATGTGCAAGAGGAGAGTTCAGGCTTTCAGACCTTTGCAAAGGAGGAAGTGTAGGTGCCACCAGCACCTCCACAGACTTTTGCACTGCCTGAAGGACTGCAGCTCCCAAGAAAGTGGTGGTGTCTCACTGCAGTATTTTGCTTCCCTTAGACATTCTGTTTCAAGGAGCTTTCCTAGAGCTTCTGTGCCTCCACACTGTACCCTTTTCCAAAGTGTATGATACCAGTACAAGTGGAGGAACCAGAAAGAATGGCAGAAACAAAGAAAATGATGTAAATGGAAACAGGTGACTCTTGTAATCTTTCCCACCTATGAAAGGCGACTTAACCATATACGTTGAGGAAATAAAGGGCTCACAATTTCAGTGCAGTGCTCACAGGCCAAGGTTCGTCACTTGAAAGAGGAATTTAAGTTTTTGTTGTATCTGGTTCTTAAGATAAAGCTGACCATAAAAGCATGAACATACAGGCATCTTTGTATGGCTTTTCCTTGCACTTGCCAATGAAAAACTTATTATAGACCTTGCTGGCCTTACACAAGGGAAAGAATCTCCCAGACGATGGCACTGACTGAATTTAAGCAAGAAAATAGCAGACGCATCAGAGATCAAGGTAGTCTTGAGAAAGAGTGTAGTGCAGAATAAATAGAAGTATAGAATAGAAAGCTGAAATCTTTCCAAAAAGTACAGATTCCTGCAACTTGGCTTATGCATGTAAGAAAACATAGGAAAGATTAAGTGGACTTTTAAACTGAGTGCGAGCCATAGTGGAAGGTAAAATGGAGGTATGTGACAGGGGGTTGATGAGCGTAATGAAGTGCAAGGGGGGAGAGCTTTCTGTTCCTACCTTGTCTTGGGAGGAGTTTTTGAGACACCAAGAAGCACAGGTAAACCCAAACTAGAACTTTTTTCCCTTGAATTAAAACTGACCCAGTAACTGAAATCTTACTAGAAGCTACATGAGGATCAAAACAAAGAGGTTGCTGGTTGATTACCACAGTTCAGCTCCATCTTTCAGCCCTCAGCAGAGATGGGAGCCATCTGCAACTGCAGGAGGCTCAGTTCCACTTTGTGTCCAGCTTCTGCATCCCCCAGGACAGTCACTGGTGCCGGCTCCCGGTGCACTACTGAGATGGGAGCGGTTTCCACATGCTGAGGGTGGACTTGGAACGCTCTGGTGGGAAAGGTGGACTGTCTGATGGAGCCCAGCTCCCTCAAGGGTTCTCTGGAACTGCCTGCAGGAGGGTGCTGGGCTGACCTTTGCATGGGGATCCCTGCATGTGTAGATCTGCTTGGGCCGTTCTGTGCTTGTGTTGTGTGTGTGCCGAGCTCGCAGCAGGCAGAAGGGAAGGCTCCGGGAGCTTAACAGTCCTCTCCTCCTTTCTCACTCTGCACCAAATCCATGGGCGCTGTTGTAGCTCAGTCTCCCAACTTCTGCTCCTGTCTGCTGGGCTGAGGAGGGAGCTATGCAGCTGCAGGAGGGGTCTGTTGTGTCCAGGTCTGGGCAGGGAAGCAGGAGGTAGGAGCTCTGCTCCAGCTTTCATCAGTCCCTTCTGTGTGGCTTGGGACTGATGAAAACTGAATAACAGCTATCAGTTCACCCCACAACAATCTCAGGCAAAGTTGAATCCAAACTGGAAGTGAATTGGAAATGTTTGCCTCGGTGGATTGTTCATTTGGTTCTTCTGCAGACCTTGATGTCTTGAGTAGTATTTTAGAAAATATAGGGAGCCTTGAGACTTAAAATTACAGACCTCTAATAAGTTGGATGGTTTTATTTGCTGGATCTCTGTTATTACATTTTACTGCGGTTTTTATTTTCTGAGTATCCACTATTTATAATTTTGTTTTCTTTTTCCCTCCTGAGCTATAAGGGATTAATACGTATTTGCTACTTATACTTCAGCTAATGGAAAACTGCCTTGAAATTTTCTTGGCCTTTAACATGTTTTTAGAGTTTGCTCTATGACATTTTGGTGTGTACTGAGCTGGAATCCAGATCTCTTTACATTAGTAACACTTCTAAAGCATCTAATTCACAACGGGAGCATTTTCTTTGTTTACTGTCACTACAGGAGCCAGAACTGTATTTAAAATCTCTGAAATGGGCTTTCTTTAACCCTGTGTGGGGACTAACAGTTCAGCCTATATTTTAATTCAGTCATTGCACCTCTGAATCTTGCAATACCTGGTAGCATAGTTGTTACCAGATACTTAATTTCACGGCTCTGTTAACACTTCTTGAAGTCCTGCATGCCCCCTGGCTCTTCAGTATCCATCAAGTTGTTAACAGACTTTATATTTTTCTACAAATTTGACAGATTGTGTTTGTCAGCCTGTTGTAATACCAGAGAAGAAATTTGTTGGTCCCTAAAACTTGTGAAAAATAGCATTGTGAATTAATTACAATCAAAGTGAGGCAAATCAAGTTTGAAATGTCTCAGTTAGCCAACTTTTGAGTTATGAGGTGATGAGGAAACTGTATGAACTCACCAAGATTTGATTTCTGATTTTGACTCAGGTCAAAAAATACGGAGCATAGAGTTTCCTTTGGCTGCAAACTCGGAGTTTTGTGGTAGCAGGTAAGCGGTGCCTCAGTGGTGAGCTCACTAACCTGCTCCTGTCGCTAGCCTCTTTTCTGCCCCCTCAACTTCAGCGGAAACTCCTGTTTCCCAGATTTGGTATTTACTTCGGTAGTTCAAAAGGGCTTGTGTTCTGGCTATTCAAGTGAATACAAGAATACAACAGACTAATACAGATACAGCTCTTTTCACCTCATCTGGAGCTATACTTTATTCACCCTGATTAGGCACAAGCGTTTTCTCTAGAATAGCTTCCCTCTAGAAGCTATTTTTCGTTTTTGATATGCTGGTCACCTTAGGATGGGTTATAGCTCCTTTCTTTCTTACCCCACTTGTTTCCCACGTCTTGTTTGGGAAAGTGAACTGATGTCCCACATGTGAGTTTGAGTCCATGGAAGAATACCTACCATCCAGTTTTACTAAATAGAAAGCCAATATTTTTGGTTACCAAGTTAAGTTTATGAAATTTTTTCTTTTTTGGACCTTTTTAGCCTTCATGGCAGCAAACTATCAAATCTTATAAGTGTCTTAAGAGGCACAAAATTAAGACCAGCAGTCTCGATTCAAAGCTGATGTTAATAATGTTAATACAATACTGAGAAGTAACAATAAAAGGTGTTGTTGCGTGGCCTTCATATATCTCCTTAGCCTTCCACCTAAAAGGGGACTGTTTGCTGCTTTGACCAAGACCAAGTACAGACTGTTAAGAGGCAGATTGAAACAGTTTCAGTAGGGCTCAAGCTGGAAAGCAGGAGATCGTGTTTACTGTCTAAAAGATAGATAACAAAATCCAACATAGATTTTTTAAAACTGTTTGTAAGTTCTGTTGTGCACAGCTACGCTCCCGTGTGTTTTCCAAAGAAAGTAAATGACTCTGAAGAATACTCTTAAACAGATTGTTTTATCCTTTGTGGCCCAAACACACAAGAGGAAGAAATAAACCAATGAGAAGTAAAAGGGGAGAGTGCTGCACTTGGTCTTTCTGAGCATGCAGAGGGTGGATATACAGCATGCCCAGTTTTTCTGATACCTCAGTTGTCCAAACTCTGCTTTTCCATCACAGGATAGAGTTAAAAATCATCAAATTAAAACAAACATATTTATAAGCCATCTGGTTTTGGAGTCTTTCCAGTTTGTGTTTTCTATCCTGGGTAACTATTAAGCAATTTTTTTTGCTGTATTTTTCATGTCATTAGATGGCTTCAGAAACTATATGTTCAAGTAAAACAGTGTAGAAAACTAGATTCAGAATAGAATTATAAGCATTGGCAGCACCAGAGACGTTTGTCATTCTTTCACTCGTCCTAACATGCTACCGTAAGTAAGTGTGCAGGACTTTTTTTTTTAAATACATCTTGCCTTTTAATGTGACTATAAGTTAAGCAGAGTGAATGGGAAGGCAGTATTCTCTCACTTTTTTACATAGGGAAAGGAGTGTCAGATTTTCTAGTGTTCATTCCAGGTTCTGTCACTAGTTATCTGTGTGGTTTGAGGAAAGTTGCTTAGCCTTGGTGCCTTAAATCTTCTCCTGTTTGACCTGCGTTATCTCCCTTATTTAGATGTTTTGAGACATAAAACAGTATGTTCTAATTATTTGAAATAGGTTATGGCATGATTTCTATTTATTAAGCCTTTTTTCTTTTTTTTTTTTAATTAAGTGTAATTAGGGAGTCTATAAGTCAGTTGCAGTGGAAATTTAAATGCGTTGTTTTGGAAAAAAAGGCTCTTCTTTCCCATTGAATGCTGGATAACTGATAAGAGCTTCCTTACAGTATTTTCCATTGGTGGAGGAAGTAAAAGCATTCTCCTTAAAGGTATGCCTCTGTGTTGCTCTCAGTGCATCCTTGTCTGCTCACGACGAGGCTCAGCACCAGTGGGTAAATGTGAAATCTCCTCTTGTTTCTCCAGTGACGTGATGTTCTTCATGCTTTCTCTGTCATTTGTGACCCAGAGTCAGCCTGAGTGTAGCTTCACCTTTGAGTATGTTCTTTGGAAGAAAAAAAGGACAGAATGTAACTAGAGGTGCTTGAGTTGGGTTTCTACATAAAACCAAATGCTGAATGCTATTTAAACGTAACAGATGTTTTGTGAATGCTAATTAAAGTACAGCAAACAGCTTCCCATTTCCTATTCCCCCCACTTTTTGATAGAGCTGGATGCTGAACATCATGAGTTTTCTCTAGTCAGATTCATTTTTTATGGTCTTGGAACCTTTCTGACCTTCTATTCTGTTCCTCTGAACAGACTAAACTTCACTGCTGCCAGTTTCCCTGCGTCCTCTCGGACGGGCTACTGCGTCTTGCTGTCTCCCCTGTGGCTTCGAATCACTTACAGGCAGTGAGTAGGAGCAGCTGGCAGGTTGAGCTCAGTGAGGGATACACTGATGTCCTGGTTCTTGTCAGGATAAGTACGTAGTTGTCTCTGCTTTCCTTACTCACAGCTTGCCTGAAACTTTTTTAAAAATGCAAAGCTGTTGCTTAATGTCTTTATGACTGTAGATTCAAAGGCCAGGTTTTCAGCTGCGCAGAGGACATACATGAAGATGCAAAGGGGTATGCAAAGAAGAACTGCAGGCAACTTGGGACAGTGTGATTTGGAGGTAGGCATTGCTTACACCAGCACAGTGCATTAGCAATGAAGCAAGGAAAAAGTTTAAAATCTTGGCACCAAACTGTTAAATGCCCTGCTGAAAATTAGGCAGTTTCACATGCCAGCTTCTTAGCCTCTTCGAGTGTTTGTTTGACTGCTTTCTAACTGTTGGGGAGTCCAGCTGGTATTGAGAGGCTCAGCTGTTAGGAAGCCCATTTGGGAGGCTGAGCTGGCACTGACAGACTCCACAAGCTGCTGGAGCACTTGCTGGCAAAGTTGCGGTCCCTCCCCTTGGACTGTCAGCAAATTCTAGCTGATGCCCTGATGTTTGAAGGGTGCTCGACTCTTGCTTAGAGCTGACAGGACTCTGCCTGGGGAGAGAGAAGGCTACTTGGTCCAGCTTTGCTGATCATAACTGTATCCCTCCTTCAAAGACACAGACCTTCTTTGGACTGTGAAGCTCCCCCAGAGCGAGTGTTGTACATATTCTGTTACTTTCCCACTTCTGTAGGTGGAGTTCATGCTCTGTTTGCAAAGCATCCCTAGCTGCTGTTGACCAGGGTGTTGCAATGACAGGCATTTCTGGAAGCGTGCGGGACACTTCTAGTGATTGTAGAGTCATTTACAACTTTGTGATGCAGAGGAGTTCAGGCTCCTTTAGCGGGAGCTGGCACAGGCAGAGCATTTTGAGATGCATAACACTGTGAGAGCTCTGGTGCTCTCTCAGCTGAATATTAATAGGAGACTTCACTAACACCAGTAATCTTTTTTTTTTTTTTTTTTTTTTTTTTTTTTTTTTTTTTTTAATATTAATCTTCCCTTCACTAGAAGGAGATCAGATGAAGTACCAGGTAGGCAATTGAAACTCTTGACCATTATATTTAGAAAAGAACTGTGAAACTCTACTATGGATTCAGTCTTTTCTTGTGGACACTAATCTGCTAATTACAGCTCCAGCTTCAGGCTGTTAACAGCTGAAAAGGTAAAGTGCAGATCCTGGATGAGCAGCTGAAGTCCAACATCCTCTAAACACTTAGGAACTCTGACAAGTCTGAGGCATTTAGTAGGAACAATGAGTCAAGGAACCCCTGCTTGGTCTGGTAGC
This sequence comes from Rhynchotus rufescens, assembly GCA_032273925.1. Classification (NCBI taxonomy): domain Eukaryota; kingdom Metazoa; phylum Chordata; class Aves; order Tinamiformes; family Tinamidae; genus Rhynchotus; species Rhynchotus rufescens. Next base: position 18,308 of record JAVCKT010020332.1, on the reverse strand, counting down.
TAATTTCTATCTCAAATGTAAACTGCAACATGTAGGAATTCTATGGAGTTAAAGTTGACCATTAAAAGCCTATGTGCCAATGTGAAGCATTATGTCACTCGAAAGCTGCCTTGTGTAAGGCAGTGGTACACTGCCCTGCTGGCAGTGTTTTAGAGCTTGTCATGATTCAGACATTTACTAGATGGAGCAATAGAGAAGGAACCTGCACAAGCTCTGGACCTTGTGGTGTTTGTTACCCTCACCGGGCTGGCTCACGTGTGCTGGCTGGTGTCCTGCAAGAGAGACCTAAGGCACTCTCTTCTGTTCGACTTTGCTTGCTTGAGAAAGAGGAATAGAGAGTTCTGTTTCATTTGTTGTGTTGATTGGTCTAGAGTATGCATTGCCAGTGAAGAAAGTCCAGCAACAGGCTAAGAATGTTGGTCTTCCATGAAGATTGACTCACTGCTGGGATATGTGATATCCTTCATAATTCTCTGATAAAATTCTGGTTAAAGACAGTAATTACAACAATTCTTGAAAGGAGCCAGTGGTCTCATGCCATTTCCTCACCAGTCACTTCCAGAGAGTGGACACTTTTCTCGTACTGATTCAAAAAAAAAACGTAATTAAGAAGGTAAACAAGCAGTGATGGAGCAGATATGAGCACCAGTAGCCACAGTGTTTCACAAATTCAGTCTAACCAAAATTTATTTTTCTTCCTTTTGAAAGAAACAGAAGAGCTGAAGTTGAGCTAATCAGAGAATTCAGCATTCATGTGTTCTGTTAATTTGCCTCTGTTTTTTTGTGTGCCTGTTTCTAGTACACGCCCATTTACCAGATACATCCAGAAAGGCAGCCTGTTGGCAGAGGTGTTTCTCTGCTGCCTGTGAATGAAATAGTTTAGGACTGTGGGAGGGAGGGACTGCTCCCAGTCATTTTCTTCTGGCACCATTTTGTTCATTAATGCTTAATCAATTTATCCATGTCTGAAAGGAAGGCAGAAATTTCAATAGTCTGTTTTTTTGTGAACACTAAATCCCTGTTTCTTCCTCTTTGATGCTCTTGCAGTGATTTTATGCTGCAGCGAGTGCTTGTTGTGATGTTCTTATCTTTAGCTTTAAGCCTAAAATAAACTGAAATATCCTTGAAAGAACTGAATGAAAGAGGTCTACTTGTTTTAAAATGGATGAGATTAGTTCTGGAACGGTCCAGTTCCTGTTGTTTGCATTTTCTACTGCTCATTCCCTTCTATAAAGCTGCCTGGATATAAGAGTTGGTAGATATTTTGTGAGCACAGTTTAGTAGGTGTTAAGATTATCAGAGTATCCATGATTGTATTTCACTCTGCTAATCTACTGGCATAAAAAATGTAACCTGGTCAAACTCTGAAATTCATCCTTGCAGTAAAGGCCTTCTTCCCTGGGTAGAAAGAAATTCCTGTTTTGTAATTACCAGTTCTGTAGACATTGAGCCTGAGGCTATTCAAGGGAAAGAGAAGCCTTCTGAGGTTATTCTTCAAGGGAAAGAGAAGTCTCCTTCTCTGGAGGTCTTCAAAACCTGCCTGGATGCCACCCTGTGCCACGTGCTGTAGGTGACCCTTCTGGGGTTGGACTAGATGGTCTCTAGAGGTTCCTTCCAACCTTAACCATTCTGTGATTCTGTGAAAGGGCTCATTGTATTTTAAGACCTTCCTTTTAAAGGTAAAATGAAAACTTTTTTTATAAAATATTGAATTACGTGATTTCCAGTGGAAATGTGGTTCGATAGCCCAGAGATCTTTCCCTAAACCACCACTTACTCTCCTGGGAGTGAAAGAGAAAACGAAAAGTGGCAGGAATCCCAGATAAGAAACTATCCATGTTTATTTAATCATTTTTTACAACACAACTGATTTTCTTCTGTTTTGTACCCTGAGAGCAGTGGAATCATCTGTCTATCATCTCATTTTGATGTATTTCTTTGCTGGGTGGAAAATGGTGAAAAGACTGAAAGGCAAGTGACCAGTCTCTGTTTGGAAAGTCAGTTACCTACCAAAATGGACGGGTACAAATGATAGAACTTCCAGGCCACCAGCAAAAACTCTGACAAGTTTTGTTCAACCCAAAGGTACTCTTTTTTAAAAAAAAAAAAAAAAATCCAAAAATAAATTTAAATGTTGGCACAAAAGACAGAAACGCATCTGAAAAGAAAATGCTTTGCCAAACAGCTATAAACTAGTCTTAACTGATCCCGGACTATTAAGCTGTTCAGGAAGGGCTCTCCCGCTGAGAGTCTAGCGTACAGAGTGTGTTGCTCACACCTGCAGTCCTGTGTGTGGCTTGAAAATGGATTCTACGGCTCCTGCACTGTGCTGCCAATGTGTACGTATCCATACGGGCAGTTGTCTTTCAAGTGGCAAATGCCTAGCACTCTGTGAACAAACTTACTCCTAATCCCTTCTGTAAGATTTGTGGATCTAGGAGACTCTCCAGACATACCTCCCCCTGAAGGTTTGGCTCTCGTGCTATTCTGAAACAGTAAGCAATAAATAAGTCTCTCTTTTTAATGTTCACCATGCCATGAGGGTTCCATGCTTATTAAATTGTCTCGTTGTTAAGAAGACTGTTTATCTCGGTGCTGTGATTCATGTTACATCCTAGCCCTGTTTGCATTTTTTTTTCTCCTGGTGACTTCTTCAGGTCTCTGCAAGCTTTCTCCCAGTCCCTCATATTTCATAGTCTTTTCTTTCTAATAGAGCATTTGGTAACTTTGGCAAAGCATACAGCATACTGGAGAAAGGACCTTTCTTCACATGCCACTATGGCCTGTCAGGCCTCACTGATGTGAACATTGAATATATTCTCCAAGCCAGTATCCTGATTTTTGGTCTACCAATTGGTAGATCCCTATTTATACTTACGACTTCTCTGCGTTTCGGTCATCTGCTTCTTGTATCTATGAGTACTTGTTGTTTTGGGGATATTTTAATATAATTTTTTTTGCAGATTTCTTTTGTTGTTGTTTAAAAACATATTTTTTTACAGATAGGGCAATCTTGGGCATGTTTTATTGGTTGAGCCCAGAGACACCTAGCCATCCTGTGAAAGGAGTCCTTTTGTTTCCTGGATTTTTTTTCCATTTTCTTACATTTCTACTGTGAAGGCAAAGCTGATTTCAGATCTATCAGGCACCAACTGTTTCTTGTGGCATTTATGCTCTATGATATAACCAGCTGTGATATTTGAACTTGTATTTTAAATCCCTATCCTATTCCGTGTTTTGGTGGTTTAAAAGCCTTTCGTCAGAGAAGTAATAGCTTCTCATCGTGACAAACGTTTTCTCCTGTTCTACAGACGTATCTGTTTTGGAAAGGGTGCTCTGCAGTGTCTGCTTCACTAGGATGTCTTACTGGGCATTCTTTTTCTTTCTCTCTTCTTTCTTCCTTTCTTAAGATCTCCTATTCCTATTTGCATATTTTGTTTAAATCATAGCCTACTTTACAGGATTCCCTCAGAAGTCAGTAGAGGTCTGACTTACAGACCATTACAGACCATTCTCTTCTGCAGCTCATCCAAAGGTGCTTAGCATTTGCATCTTTACTTCTGCTAACTCTCAGGACTGTTTTATCATGGTCCTGGTTTGTCCCTTCCCTGGCAAGGTTTCCACTCCCTTCTTTTCATTCAAAGTAGAATATCTTGGGCAGTGGTTAGGAGTCATTGCAGATTACCTGGAAATGCCTTCACTGCAGTTAACCTCATCAACCCAGTTATAACTGAGTGGATGTTATGAGAGCTGTTCTTCCAGGTTACTAATTCCCTTTTTGCAGCTCTTCAAGGGCTAGCAGAGCTCTGCATTTCTCTGGGCTCTATTTAGATTTTTTTTTTTTTAATCTTTAAACTACTTTCTAGACATCCATTTCCTTGGAAACCATTCTTAATATACTGTGCAACTGCTCGTTAGGGTCTGGTCCTTCTTCCTCTACCTCTTTCATGTTCACAATTATTTGCCAAAATTACTAGTTGCTGGAAAGGTTCTTCACAATATAAACATCCACTCCCTTTTTCACAGGACATTTTTGAGGTGGGATGACACGAAGAAAAAGAATAGGATGTGACACCGAGGAATGTACAGGAAGAATGAGCAGGCTAAGAAATGACTGCCCTCTTTTGCAGATGGCAACTTGCACACTAACGGAATAGGCCCCAGGTAACACAGAGTATTGGGAGAACACTACATTTTCTACACTGTAGAATTTAATCCAGAGATTTGATCTTGAAAAATATGGAGGATGTTGTCAGAAGATTCGGTTTTTATCTTATTCTTCTCTCCATCCTAGTTTAATCACAGAACGGTTCATACAGACAGCAGCCTATTTATTGCAATGTGCAAGATTTTAGCAATTGCTCAGAGCTGCAAAGTGAACTGGTGAGAAACCAGTTAAACATGTGGCACTTGGGATAGGACTTCTCTTGGCCAGCATTAGCAATTTGTTTAATCATCTGACTTTAGTGAGTACTTAGTAAGTATTAATTAAGGCTGGTTAGTCTTTTAGGCTACTTCTCTAGTGCTTCTCTCTCTCTTTGCCTTGACTTAGGTTTTACACTTAAATGCTGGATGATTGAAATCCTAAGTCTTGCTCTTATCTATTTACCAGACAATTTATGCTAAGAAATAGTTTGATCTCTTAACAGTACTCTTGTGAATGCCACTTTTCACAACTTATGCCTATGAAAACTACATTTTGGCATGAAGCATTTGGAATCTCTACTTCTGGAAAGGAATTTGGCAGATACTGAGTAGAGACTTGTGGCCATATTTTCCTGGCAATATTAAAAAGAAATTGTAGAGGATGGAATCTTCCATGCTGCTGCATATGACTGCTGCCAAAGCACTAGGGTAGGCATACTGCTAGATAAAGTCAAGCAAATAAGCCCTGTGTTCACAGACTCGTACAAAAATTTAATTCAAGGAAGATGGCTATTTCTGACAAAAAAAAAAAAAAAAAAAAAAGCCACATGACAAGGATATTTGGTTAATGTTACAGCTCTGATGCAGTGGCATAAATTTCAGCTGTTAACTGAAAAATTGGATTGAAAAACTTATGGTCTAGATGGAAAATAGGAGGAAGCAAATTATTGTGAAAAACAGACTGGGCACTGAAAGAAAAGTTAGTTGTTTGCAAGACTACTATAAATTGTATTTCCCTAATACTATAATCAAGAGCACACCTGTTAAAAACCTGTCTGTGGTGTAAACAGGTGTATGCATAAATGTAGTGATTGGATCAGATTATTGCAAATGTGGCGGCTAAGAGTCCAGTTTTAGGGTGCTAGAAGCCTGAAAAGAGTTCAGGAGCTGCAGGGGATGTCCCTGTGGACAAAGCCATTATCTTCTCTGAAGTGTAAGATGGATTTAAGATTTAAGTTGACTTGCATTCCATGAACCACATGGAGCTTTTAATTTTATTCTTAATTAATCAAATTTAATACCATTTGCCCATTATCTTGCTCAAAATTGCAATCCAGCATATAACTGTTACCCTTTCCAGCCATTTGTGACTATGAAGAAGGCATTAGCCCTCTTTCTATCCTCTGAGATGCTTTCGGTGTTCCAAGACTTGCTAAAAATGAGTGTTAGGGCAGAGGTATCACTAGTCAGCTTGTTAAAGACTTCTGGGTTCAAACTGTTTAGGGTTCTTAACTTTTTATGCCTGTGGAGGTCGTGTATGCCTGTGTAGATCCTTATTATGTATGTACTATATTGTTTCCTCCACCCCAATATAGAATCTAATGTTAATAGAATGATTTGCCTTCTCAGCATCATTACTGAGAATCCTACAATCTACTTAATAAATGGCCCTGTATTTGTACACACTTGGGCTACTTAATATTTCAGCCCATGTGCACTCAAATCCTGCAGGTCGAAGGTAGCAGTGGTGTAATGTTCTGTGGCACTCATTCACCCCTTCTGTTCTGTTACAGCCTGTCCTTCCTGAACAGATTTATATTCCCTTAATTTGCTTCTTACCTGGAGCATTCTGGAAGGGTGTCTACCCAGGAGCTGATTATGGAGCCAGGTACACCAGTTGCTGATGGCACTGGATATCTGTTCACAATGCGATACCTCTAACCTGGGTGAATGACCTCAGGTTCTCTTCCTTCTCTGTAATAGTCAACATCCATTTGCTTCTTTTATTTCTACACTGTGGTTACTTCATTGCCCATCTGTCATCTTTTGGTTATCTGATAGATATCACTGTAATGTGAGAATGAAGGCATCAAGTATGACCTCTTAAAATCAACTGAGGAAATTATACCCACACATCATTAAAAAACGGAGTTTTTTAATGGCCAAGTGGACAGTGTTCTATCATTTTTCTCTGCTGTGTTATGAAACAGGCATTGCAGTTGTATCAGCCACTGAGGTGTGCACCAAAGTACTAGACTCGACTTCACCAGGAACTAGATGATAATAGAAATGGTGTTTATTCTCGATTGATAGGAACAGAAAGCAGTGCTGAATTCTGGTCTGCAGATGCCACTGAAAAGAAGGGCTGGACAGCACCTAAGGTATTATGTGACAGCAGTGTCACAAAACCAGACAGAGATTACATGGAATCAGCTATATGCACAAAAAGACCTTAAAAGAATTGGACATAAACACAGTGCATGTCACCATATCTAAACATGTCTGTTCTTAGGTTGTCATAATCAAAAATTCAATACAGAGGGTGTTGAAACAGCACAAAGTAGCTTTGATGTGATTGATGAAAGGAAGGAAAAATTTATTTTGTATTTTCCCACAGAGCCATGGGATGGGGGTATTTTGAAATCACCAAAAAGCATTGGTTGGATGATAGGGTATTAACTGCTTACTTCCTTGGGAAGATGTGTTCTTTAAGCATTGACAAGAGCAAAGCAGAATTGTGACCAGATTGAGGAAAGAAAACCTAAGATGCTGTTTTTCATACGAACTTATTTATGGGTAGAAATCACTTAAAATGTGAATAGGCAAAAAGCACTTTAAATGCATGTTGCAGATGTTTAGCAATGTCTATGCTGAGTGAATAAGGTTAATTCCAGAGGTACCCATTTCAGGAGAAAGAGACACCATGCAAAATATGAAATGATTTAATTATATAGATATTATTTAGAAGAGGGTATTTTATATAACTGACCAACGGAAAGTCCAAAAGCTTCTGACCATTAAAATGTACAGTGGCTAGCAGTGTTAAATTGCTGTGTTTAATGACAGTAAACATTCTACTATGCAAAAATATAATGCAGCACAGAATTGGAAATCACACATCTCGGCTTCGGCACCCAACAGAGATGCAGCCATGAAATTTCTGACTGTCGGTATAGATGTTGCCATTGTAAATAAGAGCCTCAGTTAAGTAGTATGTAGCCAATTCAGGAAACTACATTAAATTTTTAGCTGTGTTAGTCCATGGTAGGTGTTAGTCGTCTTGAAATAAACAGGAAATTAGCTTTTTATTAGCTGTTATTCTAGTTTCTTTTCAGTTGGATTGGAATAAGTCCTATTCAAATGCATCTGGGTAAACTTTAATATTCATAAATAAAATGACACTCATACTGAAAAAGGTGAGGGCAGAATTTATTTTCTGGCAATTTATATAAGACTTTCTACCCTAATTTTTCAGAGAGTGCAGTGTCTCACAGTGACTGGGAGGTGTGAACATGCGTATTTTTTTTCTAGAACCACTAGTAGACTCTGAGTTTGGGTGAAGAATGGAAAGTGATGGCTGAGATGTGATTTACAGCTCTGCAGATGCTGACATCTTATTTATGAAGTTGATGACTGCCTGTGCTGCTGAGCTGTTAGCCTAAAGAGGGAGGAAAGAAGCCAGCCTTTAAGTTATCTCCAAGTTATCTCGGTGTTCACCCCCACTGTGTCATGTTTTTGGAATACTCTCCACTTCTGGTTGCACCCTTGGCTCTTGGGGCTGTGTGGATGTAATGAGGGCTTTTTGTAGTAACATATGCCAAGTTTTAGCAGGCAATTTAGATACCAAACTACTGTGGTTGCTAAAAGAAATAAAAGGTTCTGGCTGGAAAGGCCTAAAACATGGGTCTTGCAGGAGAATTAGACCACTCTGGCTGTTTCTAGGGAGAAGAAGCAACTTAACTGATCCTGGATTTCTGAAGTAAAAGTATTAAAATAAAATGAAGGCTACTAGGAAGAGAGGTTCTTTCTCATGGTTCACTGGTCCTGTTGAGCAGAAAAATACCTTGAGGTCACTTTGGAGAAGCTGGAAAGAGAAGACACTTGACACTGGTTTTATTCGTGGTACCAGTTCTGTTCTGTGGCAGCAGGAGTCATCTTGCCAAGGCTGACAGAGAGAGGATGCACTTCTGTCTCAGATCTGTGACTAGCAGATACGGGAAGAATGATAAAGGTATTTTTCTCTCTAGAGTCTGTACAAGGAGTCCCTTGAGAGGACATGTCATTTGGATGCCTCTTTTGTTTGAGGGGGTTGATTTGACCTTTCTGTCAGAGAAATTCTGTTTTTTGTTTTCTTAATAGGCAGCTGAGTTGTTTGGTGTTGGCAGTTGCAGTCTTCTGGACCAGAGCTTCCAGGATAGGAGAGCAGGAACAAAGTCTCCTTCTTCCTTCCTTCAAGGCTAAAGGAAGGAAACTTCTTGTTCTGACTTTCTGAAATTAGTAAGCATCGACAGGGTGAAGAAGTGTTACTCCCAGCTAGCGCTGGTTTAGTAGTGACTTTTATCGGAAGTTCTGCATTTTGTATGCAAAATGGGAAGAGCAAAAGGATGCGAGAAGGAGGCTCACTGTACGTTCTTGCAACTTGCTTACGGTTCAAAGTCAGACGTGACAAAGTCAAGCCCCACACTGTGTTTGGTTGGAACCAAGGCTCGGCTTTAGATCAAAGGGAAATGGCCATCACTTTCAATCTCTTGGAAAAGATTGATGAAAAGCAATTTTGTCTATATTAACCTTCTGATTTGATTAGCTGATGCATTCATTTGATGATTACAGAATTTGATTATTTAAGACATCACCATTAACCCATTTGATTCACCGATTCAAATTCTTTGTGACCTAGACTTGACAGTAGTTAGATTTTAACCAATTTCGAAAAATTAAACTAGTGGTACTAATATGTTGGTTCAATCTTAATATTTCCTTGCTAATTTTTAGTTATCTTTGTTTTGTATATTCTTTGTTCTTTCAAAGCCAATCAGATCAGAAGCCTTGAGAACAACTATAATTTAGCTGTGATATTTGAGTGGTATTTGGGTCTCTTCAAATCCTTTGTTCCCATATATTGCGCAATACTTCAAGCAGCAGTAAAAAAAACCACCCTGTAAGTCACAGCTTACTCTTTATTAGATCCAAGATGAAGTAACAACAGGTAATGATTCATGAACTGCTAGTAGTTTGTTTTGACAAGTCTCTTAAAGACATCAGCTCACACACATAATATTGAGTCTTACTGTACTGTGAACTGAGTCAGCAGAAATAATCCATAAAATAGCAAAAGGAAAAAAATGAGAAGAACTGTTATTTACCTCCATTTAAATATCATGTCGTAGTTCATAGTGGTTCACTAAATTCACAAGTTTAGAGACTTGTTGGGGAGACAGCAGCTTTTATATTTAACAAGCCAGTTACTCAAAAGTCAGGTAACCCTGAAGCAGTTGCAGAATACGGTGTGCTGAGGTGCTACAGCAAAGGTAGCAACAAAGCTGCAGGTGGGGAGCAGTGCTGGATTTCAGTAGAGAGTTGAACATCTCATATATGTGAAGGTGCATCCAAAACAGTGCTGAAAGATATCCTGCATGACTGATGGTCAGGTACCGTTAGAGCCATCTTGGGCTCCAGGATGAGTGTGTATCTATAGATCCTAGACTGGTTTTAAAACTACACTTAAGAAAGGAAGGGAAGAGCAATCAATCAAAAGTCTAATGGCCAAAGGGAAAGTGGGTAGAACAAGGGGCTGCCTTTTCCAGGAGTGGGAAGAGAGCCTCTTGACCTGTCAGGCATGCGATGGACATTAGCAACAGGAATTGCAGACAGTGCCCCAAAGAAAGAATCCTTTTATTAAAGAGAGGGGTGAAATGTATCATTTTTAACGAAAATAACTACAAAAGATAAAGTAACTCAAGTAGCTTTCATGTCTTTTTTCTATTTATGGGCCTAAAGTAAACTTCCACAACGGGTTATAAAGTAGGGACAATATTTCTCACATGGTCAGGGATGTATGCTTCTTTTGTGTTCTTTGGGGAGTTCCTTAAGCACAGTTTTGCAAAGATTCTCTATGTCTTAGGTCATGGCTTCTATCAAGAAATGTTACTGATACCTAGGACTATTTTTCATTATGTGCAGTTACTTTTTGCTTAAGATGTTCATATTATTCATATTACTGCTTCCTTTTTCACAGGGATCAGTATCTGGGCAAGCATCTGCAAAAGCCTTTTATTGGCAACAGTACTAATAAAAGCATGTTACAGTTCTTCAAGAAGAGTGTTCTCACTTGTTTCTTTTGCAGAAATAAGCTTATGTTATAGATCCACCAGTCTGCTTGCCAGCTCCACTAGGACAGCATGGAAGGTAGAGCAGCCTACAACGGTGTGGGAATTGCACTAGAATGGTCTGAAAATGGCTGAGGAGAGCAGAAGCTGTTAGCTGAACTCCAGTGGAGACCTAAGTCAGAGTGACAGTATTCAAGTACTAAGCTTTTGCTCCTGTGAAATGCTTTTGGAGTTTTCAAAAGTGATCAATAACGCTTTCCTTACTCTCCAAATGCATTGCAGCAACACACAAAAAGTTTTTGCAGTTGAAGAATTGATCCCAAGACGCCAATTAGGCTCTGTGTAAGTGCAGGTTTTCACAACTTTTTCTCTTCGTGCCAAGCAAATGTAATTAAATCTCACTCAGCAGTATATGCAGATGCATGCATAGGCACATTTACATGCATGTGCAGTGACACCTCTGGATATAAGCTGTTGTATCAGTGGGAATAAGTATGAGAATGAGTGTCTTTTTATACTCCTTGTTTTTTTTTTTTTTTCTTCTTCTTTGGAAGCCCACCATAATTATGATGTGGTATATTTCTACCTTACTAATATAATTAAAAGAGAGGATGCATTTTAGCTAAATAATTCCAAGGACATCATTATTTTAGGAGTATCGCGTCCTCTAAAAAGTTACAGGTTTTGCAGTCCCTGACATGATCACCCTCTAGCTTTACTGCAGCCTGTGGATGCTTACAAATGAAAATAGGGAGAAGTCATTTTGCTAAAGGGTAGCGGTAAGTTTTATTCAGTTCAGTTGACCAGTAGCTCTCATGTCTCACTAGCAGTGACTTTTAGTCACTGCATTTTTTGTAATTTCCAGGAAATGCTGTGTCTAGTTTTCTGCTCAGTAAAACTGGAGTTGGTAGCACAGCTAGTGACAGTTGTAAGCTCCCTTGGGAGCCCTGTGATGAATTCTCTGATGTTTCTCTGCGTTTTTGTACGTGGTCACTAGGATTATTTGTCCAGATCCCTTCATAGCTTATTTCTCCAGGCTCCTTACAGAACAAAAGTATTTTAATATTTGAGCACAAATGAGTTATATCTGTTCTCTCCTGGTTTTTGTGTTTATTCCTCTTGTCTCATTGCACCTTTATTTGCTGTCATGTTTCCTTGTAAGCTCTTCTCAGAGCGTGAGCTCTTTAGGCTGGGATTTTGCCCTTCTGTGTTGGACAGAGCCTGACCTAGTTGCTTATCTGTGTGGGAGGACATTATTGACCAGAGCTTCTGCCCATACCAAGGCTGTGAATGTGTTCGAAGGTGCACAGGGCTGAGAATGATCCTTTTTGTCTCAAGTGTTTGCCTTTTCCTCTTGGATTTCATAAATGTTGTTTCACACAGCTCTAAGAAACCACAACCTCATATAGTTTAAAAAGAGGTGGATAGCAGCCAGCTTTCAAATAAACACTCTCTTCTCTTTCATTAAAAGAAAACATTATCATAATATTAAATTACAACTCAAATGGTGAAGGTATCTTTCCTTATGTACAAGATATTATCCTTTTAAGTCGTAGAGACCAGAGTGATTTTCACATGTGGGTGACCAAGTAGAAGAAAGGGAAAATGTAAATAACACAGAAACATTGATTGTTTTTCACATTCTTCTCCTGGTTATAGAAACAGATGTGTTTGGATAACAAATTTATCCATATCCATATCTTTTTCTTTCCCTGAACTTTAACTCTCCGTGTTCTCTGACATTAGTCATCTCAGATGTGTTTCCTTTTCCTGTGTGCCTCTCCATACTGACCAAAAAGGCTAATGTTGCTGCTGTACCTTTGCAAAACGTTCTGAGGCCAGGTAACCGCATTCAAAATCCTGTTGGTGCTGTGGTGGGGAGAGTAGGAAGCTTGCAAATAAATCTAGCTGAGGTGAGGGAGAAGTTTTATGAAAGAGCTCAATTTAGACAACATGCCTGTTAGCTAAAGGAGATCTCGAGCAACTAACTTTACTGATGATTACTGTTTTTTTCTGTTAGAAAACAAGGCAAATAAAACCCAGGATCTAACACAGCTAGTAGTGTGCAGAATGTATGGCAGTTTGTCGTATGCAGGATTGGATGGTGGAGATGGGAATCAGGAACGTGTCCAGAGAAAGCAGCATGTGAGTCTGCCCCGTGCTACAGGCGGGACAACAACTAACTTTGGACTTTAGGACCACAGGGTTTCTTGTGCTCTGACCCCGTAAGGCTCAGCTGGGGGCTGCATTTGTTGCTGACAGGAGTTTACTTTGGCAGGAGCCAACAGGCTATCTCTATCACTGTGAGTTGCGCTTAGCATTGTAGATGCTTCAGAGAAAACAGAAATCTGCTTCTTGGGTTTGCTTTGGATTTTTTGGCTCTGTAGTCTCTCTTCAAGGGGGTGCTGGGACACCTACTATTCATGCAATTTGTATAGTTTCTATAGGTTACTAATGGCCATGTCTTGGAAATTCTCCTGGTCACCTTTGCTCCTGGATAATAGTTGTCATTCTTGGTGAAGTCTTCTTGCTGTTCTGCCTTCCTGGTGTGTTACTGTTTTAACTAATTCTCAGGTCATTTTTTTTAGGTGCGAAGACTTATTAAGTATTGGCAGTAATAATTGTGTTCCATCCATGACTCTGAATTGGTGAGCGATGAATGGTTATGTTGCAAAAAACATGAAATGAAATTACTTGTTATTTTTTCCAGATTGCTTAGAATGATACGTTTGAACAGCTATTTCAGATTATTTAACTGAAATGAGAACTGTGAGCCACAAGTATAGTAATCAGCATTCAGTTTACAGTCTTTTGCTATTTTATTGCTTTGAGACTTCACTTCAAAGAAATATTAACTGTAGGAGCTTAGTAATAAGAGGTGCCATTTTCTGAGCAGTTCTATAGCAGCCTCAGACCAAGAACAATCAGGAATATCACAATTCTGTGCAGTCTTTTACATCCTACGCTTTGCATTTACCTCCAGCTCCTCCTCTGGGTGCCTTTTTTCCAATGGATGTATTAGTGTTGTGTCAGAATAAGAGATGTGGGCTTCATTTTTACACTTCCATTCTCAAATCAGTACCTTAAATTACACATGGTGCTTCTGATGCCAGACTGCATTGTAATACTAGGAATGAAGTAACTAGAAGCTTGTCCTGCTGCAGGAATTTTTGTACTCTTTACAGAGGCTCTTTGTGTAACAGTGTAAAACTCAAGCAACTAAGTAGTTGTGGGCATCCTTGTGTAACTTCAATTTCCACAAAATATCGAATAGGTGACATCTCTGCACTGCCTGCCAGGCACCCACACTTCTTCACTCCTCTGCTTGAGTTGCATGGGGGTTGCTTCTTTGAGAGTGACCAGTTTGCACTGCCTGTGAGTTGCTTTTTTGACAGATTTGTTCAGGCTCTTCCTAGTCCCTTAGTCCTACTTAGGCTCAGATAAACTCACGTTTTGGAACTGTCTCAAGAGGGAAGACTGGAAGTCTTACAGTAGAAGCAACTAACTAACAGGCTCCTGCAGTTTGTCTTTTATGCATGTGAATGTTACTTTTACATGTGGTGGCACAGTGCATGCTATTTTTAAGGTGAAACCGCATTGAAGCACTGTGCAGGCAGTTCCCCCATGGGGCTTTGAGTATTAGGATGGAGATAGTCTGGGAGCAACCAAGTTATTCGGCACATCCTTTCAGCAGAGTTCACTAGTAGTCGCGTGCTCTTCAGCAGATAGTGGTTTTAATGAAGCTATGAGATGGCATTGTTTCTGATGTGAAACTGGAAGGATGAAATTATCTGCTACATATGGATTTGTTTCTAATTCTTCAGTGAATCTCCCAGCAAATACGTCTCTTCATACAGAAGCTCAACACTCGGGAAACGCTGGTAGGATTCCCCAGCTAAGACTCCTGAAGAAGGAAATTAATGTTGGCTGTGATAGCTCTTCCTCCTCTTTCAGATAAAATAGGAGGATTGAGAAGGACAACAGTAACCAATTCTTTTAACTAAAAGCTTGTTCCACGTGCGTTTGACCTCAGTGTCTGTGTTCTTGCATGCAGTTCGCTGCCATGTAGTCATGTTTGCTCCTGAGCAGGGTTTGCAAGGTGTGGTGTGGGAGGCTCTGTTCCCCTGCCTCTTGCAAGCTCACGTTGGAAGCAGTTAGCAGACAGAGATGTGAACCGGAGACATGTTACCAGAGAGATGTGTAAAACTGTTTTGAGGGAGGTGCAGAATATCCCTAGGGCTGACTTTAGCTGCTAGGCAAGGGTTAACTTTTCAAAAGGAAATCCCTAGATGAGGAGCTGCTGGTAGTCATCCTTGTGTCAAAAGTAGATCAAAGAAAAAGAGGCACAGGAAGAGCTTTTTTGTGCTTGGATAGCCTCTGTGAGCAGAACAGCCCCTGAGGGATCCTTGGGGCAATGCTTATGCTTAGAGCATTCCTAAGGCTGCTCCGTGTAGAACAAGGATTGAAAGGAATATAAGTTAACCTCAAAGATCAAGGGAGCTCAAGGACAGTTTAAAGTCACTTTTGTCCTCTGCGCTTTAGCCGTGTTGTGTAGAATTAAGCAATTGAAAATTATTCTTACTAAATTGAATTCTACAGGATCAATTTCATATTCATTATAATAATTCAATCATAACCTGGATCTGAAGATTATACTCCTTCACATTTCGCCAGCACACCAATGTTCTTTTCCTGCAAAATGGTGCATGACATAGAGGCCGAAGGTAAAGCCACAGATCTCCTGCCTTACACCATGAGGTACAGAGGTACCTTGAAGGTGGGAGTTGAACATAGCCATAAAGGACAGCTGTCTGGCCATTAGATCTCCCGTTTCTCCTTAGCATAACTTCATTTGTAACTCTCTTCATGTTCACGAGATTATTTTTTTTGGCATCCTAACCTATAAGTTTGTTGAAAACTGGAGATTCTGTCTCATGGGAAATAGTGGTTTTTGGAAATCTTGCTTCATTCCTAATAATGATGCAGAGTCTAAATCATAACATTTTTCATAAACCAAATTATTCCAAATTTGAAGCAAATTAGTCATTCAATATGGCAAAAAAAAGATGTTTTGATAATATTCAGATATTTTAATTCAGCTAAATATTATACTGTTTTACTGAATTTACTGCATTATGTTACAGACTTGAGCAGACTATTGAGTAAAGAAGAGATATTTCAATCTCAGGAAAATAAAATGCTGTAACAGTTTCCATGTGAATATTTGGAAGATACTGATATTTTCCATTAAGTAATATTATTAGAATTTGCATGTGAAAAGCATGCCATCAGAAAATAGCATTCATCACTTTTTACAGTCATCAGTAGAGAGTGGAGGTACTTGAAAGTCTCTTTTAGAGTGTCATTCCTGTCTTCTTTCTAACCCTGTCTGTTTCTACAGGCTTCATATCTTTTTTCACCTTCCCTAGTGGTTAATTATGCCTCTCACATCTATAACTGAATTCACACATACACATTTCCTTTTAAGCTGAGATTGAAAATCCTTCTAATTAGTGTTGTTCTCAAGGAGCACAACAATGAGATTTCTTCCCTTAAATCCATGCACAACAATTTTAAAGCACAGTTCCCGTGCAAAACAAAATATATGTTCCTCATGTTTTCCTTTAGGTTCTTCTTTGGAGCTGATTAAAAACATCTATTAGAGTTGGACATGTTCCTTTAACTTTATCCAGCTCAGAGTCATACATCTAGTTTAAGCTGGTCACTCAAGTTAAGCTCCCTTTGTGGTGAATGGAGACCAATTCATTGGCAGTTTGTCTTAAAACAGATATCTTAGCATGCAATTTCACATCCAGTGACTAAAGCTGACTTGAAAGATTTGCATCTTCTTTTTCCTTGCAGATTGTCATCCTTCTGGTTTTGTCAATGCAACTCTTTGTGTGGCCAGATTGTAAACGAGATTGGTGAAATATTCCAAAATAAATAACCTCAAGGGAAATTGTAGCTCATGAGTGACAGCACACTGCTGGGAATGGAAGCTAGTGACAACCTCTGAAACTGGCTTTTGCCTTTCAAGAAGATGCCCCGTGGCCCAACCTGGAGCTAGCAGCCTGAGCCATCCCTGCAGTGCCCTTCCCTTGCCCTGCAGTACTGAGGGCAACCAGGCAGCCGACCTAAGGTGGATAAGGAGGGTGAGAAAAATCCTTCTCTTGCAGTTTCCTGTACTTCTAGCAAAGGATGAGAATGCAGATTCTTGGATTTGATTCCTACCACTGACACTAGTTTGGTATATTTGACAGAAAGATGTGGAGCCAGGTAACAGGATTAGTTGAACTGTTCTTCTGACTGGTGCAGTTGCAGCTGATGTACTGAAGCCAAAGGTTGTGTTTGAGTCCGATTAGAAATGCAGTAGCTCCATGTTCTCAGTTCCCATCCTCAGTCTCTAAGTTCTAAAAATATGAATTGTTAATAATCTTTCTTTTTCACAGATGTACACAGCTTGGAGGTGCATTTCAGTCTGGTAAGTCAACTGTATGCCTCACCTTTCTATTGTATCATACATGCACCTTCTTGGGGAAACAGAGTGATAGGGTGTCATTCAGCACCGTCTTGCCGTTGGACGAGGTGCAAAGATAAATTCAGCGAGCGGGTCTCATCATGCTCTCATGTAGCAAAGCCAAGCAGTAACAACACAAAACTTTCAGTTTTAGTCTTGTAGTGTTTCAGAATGTCTAAAACTTCCTTATCAGGATCTCGCTCGCTCCATGGGCAACGCTGCAAATAGTTCAGGCCTTCTTTTCTCTGTGTACATGTTTTCCTGGTTCTGGCTGTGGGCTGCTGTAAAAGGCAAAGTGCTCACACCTTCCTGTGGTATCAGGGCCAGGGGTAGCAACCCGAGGTGAATGCGGGTTATTTCCTAGCTAAGTTAAAGCTGTTGTTTGATTATTCAGTAGAGCTCTGTTTAAAGTAGCCAAGGGAAATGAGCTACCTGCAAGGATGCTCATCCTGATCAAAGTGACTGTAAAGGGGTTTCTGCCTGTCAAGTGATAGGCTATATTGGCTCTTGGAGACGAGCGGTGAATTCCAAACCTGACCTGGACAATCACTGTCTTTTCCCCCTCTTTTAAGAACATGGAAACAGAGTTGTTTAGACTTCAAGTTCACTCTGCCTTGGAAAAGAATAGGGCTGAAGTAAATGAGCATTCACAAAGATAATATAGAAGGTCGAGCAATGCATGAAACTCATTTAAAACGGA
Organism: Rhynchotus rufescens; assembly: GCA_032273925.1. Taxonomy (NCBI): domain Eukaryota; kingdom Metazoa; phylum Chordata; class Aves; order Tinamiformes; family Tinamidae; genus Rhynchotus; species Rhynchotus rufescens. The sequence continues at coordinate 619 of JAVCKT010020332.1, read as the reverse complement.
GTTGCTTAAAACTTGCTGTCTGAGAACAAGCCCACAGTGCAAGCAGATAAAATTTCTCTGAGTTCACTGACTGATCATGAATTAATTGTCAAAGCTGAGAAACTCTGGGATCTGCATTTGGAGTGATGAATCTCACTGCAAGTACCTCTCCATTTTTTTATGAATTTAGGACCTGTGGAAAAATTACTGAAGGCAAATAAATATACTAGATAAAAGCTGTTAATGACTATACTGCAAGTGAAGAGGGACAGTACTTTACAACTGAGTAAAGATTTTTACTTAAATTACTTTGCAGTTATTTTTTGGCTAAAAATACAGTTTTGGGTAATCATTTAAAATAGCTTACTGAATTTACTAGAGGGTTTTTTTCATTTGATTTTGCCTCTTTCAGAGTGATCTTTATATATTCCTCACGGGAAAATTTGCTTAAAGGCTTTTATTGTGGAAAAATAAAAAACATTTTAAGATTTGAGAAGGGAATAACATACTTTAAAGATTCAGCTTTTTTTTGGAGTGCATGGAGGAGAAACAGAAGAGAAGGTAGCAGATTTAGAGTTCAGGATTTGGAATTCTCTCTCCAGCACACAGCGAGCGTATCCTTTTTCACATATTATTGCTC
>JAVCKT010020331.1:25909-50542 GCA_032273925.1 Rhynchotus rufescens | reverse complement strand
AAGGAAGGAAGGAAGGAAGGAAGGAAGGAAGGAAGGAAGGAAGGAAGGAAGGAAGGAAGGAAGGAAGGAAGGAAAAATAATGGAGGGAGCACTCCAGAATAGAGAGCAGCTTACTGGCGTCCTCAGAGGGGTACTAATGGAAGAGAGAGATTCTCATTAATAGATAACTGACATTCCTCTACTTTACAATTTTAACAAACCTTCTAATGATAATTACAGACTTTCTGTATTTATAGCGAACCAGCATGTGTGTACACAATAGCGTCATCTACAAAGCCCTTTCTTCTGTCCCTATAGGAATTCAGCCATTATCTTTCATACCCTTCATTAAAATATGAAAGGAGATAAACAACATATAGCTCTGTCATTTCCCAGTAGGAGGGGAGGATCAGAATTAGCTCTGGCTAAGGAGAGCCAAAAGAAAATGAGAAGAAAGAGTTGCAAAGAAAGGTAGGCAGAGTTGTGATCATTCCCATTCCTGCTATCTGCACTTTTTTTTCCATTTTGTAGTTGGATCCTTCATTAATTGACCTAGGTGCCTTGGTATTGGAGAGATTAGAGAAAAAAAAGAAAGTGATCCTAAGGAATTTCTCCCAACACTATGAATCTTCATGGTTTTGAGATGCCACAGCCTCATGAGCCCACCAGGATTCCTAAGTAGCTTAGGTCTTATTCCTGAAGCATTTTTCAATCTTGAAGCTTTACTTGCACCCCAGAAAATCTTCCATGGAGCTCAGACACACTTTCTGGCTCTGGCTCCTGGCTGTCTCCAAGCTGTAAACCAGAGCAGTCATCATTAAAAGGCACTTTAATCTTGGCTGTAATTTTATACGGCAAAAAGCACTTGGACGATCACTTTGCATTAAAACAAGCCAGCCCAAATACGGCACCTGCAGCTTCTGAGCAATGTGGGCGATTCGCTGCAGCAAAAGAGCATTGCAAGGTGCTCCTCATGTCTGGTTCCCCCTGTTCCTTGCTGTCATAAGAGCCTGCTGGCATTTTTCCTATGCTTTAATTCTTTTATTATCCCTTTACAAAACCATAATCTTTTTTTTTGGTCCAGCCAGCTCTCCAAGTCCTCCTCCAACAGCCTCCTTCTCATTGCCTCAAACCAATTTCTGATTACCTTTTTCTGAGGGGCAGCTTTTGTGATTTAAAATCATCATTCTGGGTCAAATCATCATTCACACTCCCAGAAAAGATCCCCATGAAGTTTGAATCATCAATATTTCCCTTGTTCTGTAAAGTCTCAGAAAATAAAGAGAAATAGTTTACTCTCAACTTTCTATGTGCTTTTAGCCGAGACACAGTATTTTTCAGGAGCAGGCAAGGCCCAGGGACATTTCTCTCTCTGGAAAGCGGTAGTATGAGCAAATTCATACAGATGATGTCCTACGGCATGGAAACTGCTTCTTTGGCTCTGACTTGTGAATATTTTTGTGTTCCCCGATTCATCCTGGCCAAGTGAGAGTGCTGCCTTTGGAGTGTTCATGTTTAATGCCGATATGCTGGGAAGAGCATGGAGTGACAAGGAGAATTCCCCCAATTTTTGCAGGAGAGACAATTGCCCTTGATGACGGAGGTAGCAGAGATGAGGCTGAGCCTCCTGTTCTCCCCTCACTTTGCAGCCAGCCACCGTGTTCCTCATCCTGGTGATGTCATTTGTCACCTGCAGAACCCGTCTGCAAGGTCATCTAATGACAGTGCTCCTAACAGTTGCAGAAGGAGGACATTTTTGTGGCAATTCTTCAAGAATCTGTTAAAAATAGCAGCAGCTCTGCCAGCCTGCGAGGGAAGGCTGCAGGAACTGCACAGAGAATTGCTAACCCATGGCTGCAGTTTCATTTCTTGGGCCTTGGCTGCTGAAGAGTCATTCACTTTTCATGCCTTTATAAGCTCTGCTGCAGCAAAAAGCGTGATGTTTAACTTTACAGCCAAGTCTTTGGGAATGAACACGTTTTCATTTTCTACATATTGCTTTCTGTTACCAATGTTATAAGCACTTCCAAAATTATTTTTTTATTTGATTTTCCCTTTCTTGACAGCTTTCAATGCCTCTGAGAGAAGAAGCACTCCCATCTTTATTTTGCATTGGTCCACCTCTCCACTCCTCAGCCTGCATTTTAATACACTTACCAGCAGAGGCTATTTAAAATGAAAAGTAATTCCTGTTCTTTCCTCGGCAAGATTAAAGCATTAAAGGAACCCGAACATGGAAAGGGAATGCGGCATTAGGAGATGACGTTTCTGGGCAACAAGCAATAATCATTGTGGTTTATCACAGTCATTGGGTCCAACAGGAGGAAAGCTTTGCCAGGGTAGTTGCTGTAATCTGAAATATCACGGCCAGGTGGCACAGGGAGAGCAGAGCTGGTTTTGAGGGCAGAATTGGGGATTGCAGTGAAATCACTGCTGTGAGGACCTGGTGGGGGCAATGGGAGTCATTTCCCTGTCCGTGTGCTCAACATCATCCAGGAAACCTGAGGCAGGAGATTTGGGCCCTTGCTTTCTTTAGCTGATAAATGGTTTGGTTCCTTTTCCTTTATATTGGTTTTTCTTTGCTCCTTGGTGCCTGGCGCTGATTTGACAGTCCCGAGCCAGCCACCTGCTTGGGGACATCTCACCGTAACCCAGATGTGTCACATGAAAGGAGAAGCTGCGTCTGTGACAGCTGGAAATGCTCCTGCCAACTTCCTAAAAACCCTTCCCAGGCGCGTCGCTGTGCGGAGCTCAGAGAACGGGCTCTGCCGGCCCTGCGCTCCGGGCCGGGAAACGCAGCCGAGGCTCCAGGCCGCTTCACACCCTTTGTCAAATGGATTTCGGTAATTAAAGAGGTAGATGGAAAATGAGAGGCTTCAAATTCGTCACCTCCCAGTGGCAATCGGCAGAACTTTGGCTGTTAAATTGGCCAAAGTCATCGATCTAATCTATTTTAGGCCTCACTCTATCAAAATACTCCTGGGGCTCAATTCACCTTTTCCCATACGAGGGAAGACTCTGCTTGTACGACCAAGAATGCAACCCATTCCCACGTCCGAAGCAAACTAGAAATGCTACTAAAAAAATACTGTACAAAGATATCACCTTTTTGACACATATGTCTCAAGGCAAGCTGCAATTTAGGCATTAGACACTATAGGAATGATCTGGGTAGATATATTCCTTACAGTATGATGCCGAAGCAAAAGAAATATTGGAACAAATTGCCACCTGAGTCAATAGAATTAAAAATCAGGCTCGAACTTATTTGAAATCGATTAGTCTTTTCACTGATTCACTGAACTCCCTTTGAATCAGACCATGAGCAAGCCTCCGTAGCCGCCCTGATGGATATCAGAAATAAATCTGCTAATGAGAATATTAGAAGAAAAATAAAGCCAGCTTGAAAATATCATCCCGTGGTTAACTCACCCTTGCCACTTGTTTGCCACCCAGCAAACAAGTCCTTGTGCTGTTAGTAAGTCTCTGGTATATTTAAAGATATAAGATGACCTTTAAGAAAATTAGGTTGTCACCACTTCCTCACTCTCGTTGTAAGCTATTTCTCATCCAAAATTACTTACTATACTATTAGCCTACAAGTCAAACAGATAGTCCATATGCTTAGGATAGATTGCCTTTTAGAATAAATAAACACATAAATAAAGTCCAGGTCTGCTACATGGAAGGGAAATTCATACATGCAGAAGAAAAACTTTCTGACTGGACATTGTACCAGAATTGGGATCCTATTCTGGTCTGGAATGGTGGCCCTCTCAGTGAAGAAGAGAGCGACTGGTCATTAATGCTTTTGCATAATTGGATTGCCATCAAATATATTCTTTCAGCTTCTTGTTTTCTGATATCACAATAAATGGTGTCATTGCAAATCTGCATGCACAGAAACACTTCTAACTGTTTGGTTGCTTGAACAGAAAAAGAAAATAAAAGCAAAAACCTTGAGCTTCTCAAACTGCATGCCTTCAAGCATGGCCTCTTGCTTTATGCCATATAAAAAAATAGCACTAAGGCTATTCCCAAGGATCGCAGCAAGGGGACTCTCAGCTGACGGTGAATAGGAAAACTCTGCCACCCTTTAGACCAACGTGACACACGGCTTGTACCTTTAGCCTGGCATTGCAAGCATCTGTCTTTCTGACCACTATGGATTTCCTCCAGTTTTATTTTCTCTCAGGACAGGGACATGGTGCACAGGCAGATATAAACAGGTGCCTGTTTTTTGCAGGGAATCAGTACTCCTGTGGCAGCCCTGCACACCCGAGGACTTAAAAAATAGTTTGGACAGATGAGATGAGCTTCCTTTGAGCTTTTCAGCCTCCAGCTTGTTGCTTGGCTACTCAGGAAGTGAAAGGAAAAATAATGAGTTTGTGAAAAGTATCTCTCAATAATGCTTATATTCCTAGAATGGGATTTGTAGAAAAATTTGTGAGTAGCTTCGCTGGAATTACCTCCAACAACACAGGCTGGGTTCGACCTCAGGCATGGAAAGGTCCTGCATGTGGTGGCAGGATGACTGTGAGCACTGCCAGTGGCTCCTTAACCTTTGCAGCAAACTGAGGAGCAGCCCAGGAGCTCGAGGAACCTGAAAATCAGCCAGACGTTTTTGCAAAACCTCGTTCCTGGGTGTCAGTTGCATCCTTTCTGCTCTGCACCATCAGCTCTGAAGGCCTCTTTGCTTTGCCTTTTTTTTTTTTCATCAAAAGCTAGAAAACTGTGTTTCATCGTGTCACTGGGGAGTTCACGGAAACCTGGTGTATTAATTAGACTTCCTTGCAGTTTAATCAATCATTGCTCCAGGCTTGGGATGGAAATACAGCAATTAATCTTTTTCCCCTTGTTTTCCCATCAGAAGATAGCCATTCGAGTATCCCTCATTAGCAGGAGAATAATCTTGCATTCAATTACCAAAATTATTGCCATTATTTATCATTTTACAATGCACCCTGCAAGTGACTGACAAGCCCTGACAACAAAACAAGGCAGTGTGATTAGGCTGACTCAGGAATGGCTGGGATGAAATACCGGCTTTAATTGTAGTTTTACAACCAGAGCTGTGTGAGTAAGGTGAGAAGATAGTGTTGTTTGCCTCCTCAAGTGAGAAAATTCATGATGAGCTGCAGTGCCACTGAATCTACATTTCTTTAGCTAGACTAGCATTAAACAAAGATCTTGCTCCTGCAAAGAACGTGTAAAGAGCTTAAGTTTTAGTGTGAGATACTGCCTGGCGCACAGACTTAATCTCCGCACGTGTAACTTCAACCCCATGGGGATCCCTTCATCTCCATATTCATTTCTCAAAAAAAAATCTTTGTTTCTTTTTCTTTAACTTCTTCCACATTTTCCCTGAGTTGCTGCTGGGCATAATATTTTCCAAATTGACCTTACAGATTGGTGAGTCAGAAAATACTTAGGGAACGGATGAGGACTATGGTGAAATTTTACACTAGTCTTGTAATATGAAAGTGTTTCATCCTTGATGGATCTGCAGCCACATGCAAAGGCCAGTAAGTACCTTATTCGTGCCGCTACGCTAATGCTTTGTCTTGACACCACCACAATGCTCTTTAAATTGCTTCTATGGAAGAGGCAGAGTGACTGATAAATCCAATAAGGAATTACTTAGAATGTGACACCTTTCATCTCTGCAATTTCCATCTTCTCAGCAGATTAATATTTTGCATTTTAACCTTTTCATCCATCTTCAGACGCCATTGCATCCGAAAGAAAATGCTTTGAAAGAAATTGCAAACCTAAGCTGGCTGAAAGATCTTAAATAAAGTAGAGCTCTTAAAGAACAAAGAGTTCATTATTTAGGTTTAAAACTGTTCATTTGTTTGCGGCCTGGCCTTTAAGGGAGAATATGTTAAACTGTACAAATATATCACTGCCTGAGTAACCCTAGCAGGAAGGTCTTGTTCCGTTTCAGTATTATGTCAAGAGAGCCATTGTCAGCGACAAAGCATTTTTGCATCAAGATGCCTGAATATTCTCAACACACTGAAATTGTAAGTGAAAATCACTGATGACAATGAAATTAGGTATTGTAATCTATAATTCCTATTTGTACTTGTTTTATTTTATTTTATTTTATTTTTGAGGGCCTTGCTTGTGTTTGGGATAACCAGCATATTTCAGCTATTTAATAGCAATGTAACAATTTAGGAGGTGGAAGCTTGTGAATCGGGCTGATGTTTTTGCTCCATCTTTAACATTCATTTGTTCGCACAGCTGTGTCAAAGCTTGCTGAATTACTGAAGACAGAAACCATTCCCTGCAGAGAGGAGCTACCTGTTCCCACCTGGCTCTGGAAATGTGGTGCCGGGGGATATGTATAAATACGTGAACATTTACCTGGAGGGCCCTGGGCTCACCTCCACATACTGCATGTTTCATTCAGGGCCACATTTCTCTCATTTGTACTGCCAGGTTAGTGACGTGTTGTTCAATGGAAGTTAAACACAAAACATTTCAGGATTTAAATTATAGTTTGATGACACCGTTGCTGCACCTGTCCTTTGGGTTGCATTCAGTGTAACAGTGGGCAGATTCTCCCTGCCTTCCCCACTGCGGCTTTGATGAAGAGCAGTCTCTAATCCTCAGGAATTAGGTTTTCTGTTGGGTTCAGGCAGTATCCCACTGGAAAAATAAGACAGATAAAAAAGTACATTCTCACCTTCTCTAGTCAGAGATTTATAGCTTTTTTTTCTGTAATTCTGGTATTCCCCAGCATGGAATGTCTTGACGGACATCAAAGCTTTGAAATATAACAGATGCTGAGGGCTGAGTCTGGTTAATAAATTCCGTGATGCTACCACAGTGTACACAACAGGGACACGACTGAGACGAGGGTAATGCAGCTGGTGGCTTCAGCAGCCCCACAGTCTCTGAGGGGCCAGCACACATTGAGCTTTAGAAGGTTACAATTTTATTACCACCAGAAGCTATTAGTTGTGCATTAGGTTACTCAATATCTTTGCAATTCTATCATTTGGTAGGCACTTCTCCGGACTGATATTTATTGTTCCTGCTGTGCTTATTAGCATGGTAATGGCTATTGATGCTGTTGTGTCTGCCCTGTGGGCTCTGCACTCCAGTATATCAGCACTGGGGTAATACCGGGGTATCTCAGCACAGTATATCAGGACGGGGCCGGGGCAGTGTGAAATGGACTGCAGGGTGCAGAGCTGCACCGTTTGGGACATGGGAGTGCAGCACGGCAACGTGCCCGCTCCAAGGTTTAGCATGCAGCGCAGGCTGCATTCCCAGCCGTGAGCGTCTGAGCTGCAGCACGTCCCAGCCGCATTGCTGGTCAGGTAGTGGTCCGTACTGGATCGCTGGCTCTTGTGCTCGCTGCTGTTTCAGCCAAAGCTGCTGCAGAGCCAGGGCCACTCAGCTAAACAGGCTCTGGATGCCGGCACGGCGGCACGGAGCGGCCGCCACATGCAGCTGGGAACAGAGCCGACTGAACGCGAGTTTTATTTTGCAACTACCTCTTGGAGCTCAATCTTAACCCACATTGCAGTCACATCCGAGCCTGATTTTTCAGAGCGGTTTCTGAGCATCTCAGGCTCACCTCAGGTAGCATGTGAACACCCCAGGCCTTGCCACTGGTCACCGTGCTGCCCAGAGCACCGAGAAGAGTGAGGACAGTGCAGAACACATTGGAAAACAGAAATATCCAACACATTATTTTATCTTTTTCTCTGCAAAGCCCCAAACTTACACATAGCTTTCCTATATTTAAAGTCTTCTGAAAGCATCCATCCAGTTCTGAGCTGGACACTTCCATGTCTAACTTTTTATTTCAGGGGTTTATTAGTTCTCCCTATGAAAAGCAACACCAGCATGTAATTCTTCCTTGTGAAGTACAGATTAATTGCTCTGCTCTGGCTTTTGGCTTGAGCTAACTTGAACAACAAAATAAGCCATAAGCCCATCAGGCCAATATCACACTTAAGTGTCACTCTTCCTTGAAGCTTCAGTTATTTTTTCTTATTTGCGATATATGTACAAGAAGTAGGAAAACATGAGAAAAGAGAAATAGGAAGGCAATTTTCCGAGGTGGGTGTTAATAACTCCATAAAAGCATCTTTCTAGTTTAAGTGTTCACTAATGTGGAAAGCTTGTTTTGTTTGATCTATCCTGCCGTAAAATATCAAGGCAACACTGTAAAGATAATTCCTTATTACCCGTCTGTATTTGCTAAAAATTCAGAGATATGTGCATTCATAATGGTCCTAAAGGAAAAGTTGACAGGGAGATATTCTCATAAATACTGAGTCCTTATTACAATCCATCAATGTCAAGGAAAGTTCTGCTTGGAAGAGGAAGGGATGAAATAGCTCCCTATTTTTAAATTACAAAGAAGATGTTTGATAACTTTCAACCATAATGATTTTCCGGTCTTCACCACTATAAATGGACTTGACAGTGTCACTCAAACTTACTGAAAGATAGGTCAAGCAAAACATATTAAACCTGCAAATTAAATTTCCTTATGAAGAGACTGACAGAATTAAGCTCTGCCGTTTATCCTCCTTTTCCCATCTTTGTTATCCGATGTCAGGAGTTGGCTTTTGTACTTGGCTGGGGTGGTCACGGTGTGTTACCTGGGGGAGAAGTCACTGGGCGCCTCACTGGGTTTCCACTTCTACATTTTTCCTCAGTGAATGTTGTCTTAGGTCAAAAAATAGCTTAAAAACTTTAGGTCAGAACATGAGGTCCTCAGGCAGTCACCATCCAGGGAAAATGTCCTGTTTTGCTTGTTTTTATGACTAAACCAAGCAAAACCTCCGCTATTCACACAACAGTCTAGCACATCCCTAGCATGGATAAACTCACTAAGAAGTTTATGGACTTCCGTGACTCGTGTTTCACAGGAGGCTTCAAATGCTTCCATGCATATTTTAAAAACTATGATTTAAAAACATTGATGAATAAATTCCCCACACAGTGTAAGTAAGCAAGTGACCCAAGTCTCCCACAACCCCAGCTCCATACTGCAAAGGGGCAACTGGAGAAGACCATGATTAGATGACTCGGATTTTTGTAATATCAGCTTTGTATCATTTCCATGATCCAAATACACAAGAATATGTAGGTCTATCAGTTAACTTTGCCATGGAAAATATTTGTTTTCTTCCTTAAGTCTGTTGGACGAGTGATCCTGTATTATTTTTATTTGATGCTTGAGGTTACAACACAAATTAATATAACATTGTGTATATGATATATAATATACTAGATTAAATTTCTTTCATTTGATTTCTTAGGCTGGGACATGTAATTGAATTGACTGTTCACATATCTCACAGGGCAGTGAATTATTCCAAAGGAGGCTTGAATTCTGGTTGATTTAGTTGGGAGAGCTGCAGCTTGGGACCTGTCTGGATGGGACATGTGGGAAGTTCAGGGCCTGGAGCTGGACCTGGGCTTATTGCAGGGACCTGCAGCAGAGTATCCCACTGAGTATCCATCCTGCTCCTCACCTGATACATCCCAGCCCTGTGCTCTGGGCTTGGTGCAACCCTCTGCTTTTGTTGTGCACAGAAATACTCAAAAAGTAAAGCGGTTAATTTCTGCCACAGTAATTTTAGCAGGATTTTCACAGCTGCAACTGTGCTAGAGCTCAGTGCGACACAGAGAGTCCTAGTGGGTCAGCAGTCTGAAAATAAATTCTAATTTTATATTTAGGCAAGTTATATAAGCACTTGCTAATTAAGAAAAGTGCTTGCCTATATTCTCCCAGGAGAGAAATACAGAGACAGTGTTTGAAATGTCCCTTAAAGTTATAACCAGAAATGCCCTCTGCATAAAAGATTTTTAAGAGATGCTTGCAGGCCTCATCAATATTTAAAAATAAAACCAAGTGTTGTGTTTGAAAACACAGTGAGAAATGTGTTGGATTTTAAGCAGCACAAGAAGATAATATTAGCACCTCTGCTAACAAAATCTCTGAAGCACAAGAAAAGACCTAGTTAAATTAACAAGGACTTTTTGTTTTCTGTTTTTAGTGCTCTGAAAGTAATTTGGCTGTCTTTGGCTGGGGATTTCAATGGAGCTGAACCCGTAACCAATTCGCCAGCTAGAAAGAGGCAGTAAAAATTGAAAAGGGCTCCAGTTTTCACTCCACATGAGTAATTAGCGGAATTGCTTTTGGAAAATAAGGGGAAATTTTGTGATGCGACTGCAGTCAACAGGGAAAAACGCGGTTTGTGACAGCAACATAATCTGCTCCTGGCTGTAGGGGAGACCACCAGACTTGGTGCTTTTCTGCATGCAGCAGAAATCTTTTCTCTGCAAGAGGTCCCTGCTGGGCATAGGCACTGGGGAATGAGGATGGGATTATCCTCTCTTGTACACTTTGCTGCGAATGCTGTGGCAAACAGCGTTTCCCAGGAGACTTAACAGTTAAGGTAAATTTATAGGTTATAAAGCACCAGCAGTCATTTAAGAACTGATTAAATGATTTTACAGATTTCTATAGTTTAGCATCTCAAGGGAAAAAAAAGAGAAGTCATTCTTAACGGTCCTGGCGTGTATTGCAAGAGTGAGTGAAGTGGCAAGTGAGACAGCTTGTGTGTGGAATTGGTATCGTCTTTGACTGGAGATCTTCATTAGCTGTCTGCTCATCGCAAAATATTGGCAGAGGTGGTTGAATGTTTTCTTTCAAAATGGATGATCCTGTTGGATCAGCACAGGTTGTCTTTCCAGCTCAATAACTTTTATTCCCTGTAGGCTTGGCTGAGCAAAAACATTGCTTCTTTCTTCTCTTTTCAAGATCACTGCTGTGAGGGACTTCCAAACCTTTGTGCTGCTGCTCACGAATCTGGCCATCTTTGTACATTTTCTGGGTTTCTTTCCCTCCTCCAGGTTTCTGGGTTCATTTAATTAATCATCTTTGTTCCAGTTCATTCGGCTTGATAATTAACTTCATTTATTCTATCCAGCTTTATTCAAACACCAAGAATTCATATGCATGAAGGCTATCTCTCAGAAGTGAAGAAAACAAGCTGCTAAGCTCTTTGGCCAGCAGTGAAAAATACCATTTTAAATCAGCTTGCAGATACCCTTCAGGAGTCATCGATCAGGTGAAATTCCATAGAAAACAGGGAACAAAATCTCCCTCAGATTTCTGTTTTGGCTCTCTCAAGTCTTTTATTTAGATGATTTTGATAGAAAAAGCTAACAGCATTTCACGTTTCAAGACAGCAAAACCACATTCCCTGGAATATCTCAAATTTTCTCTTATTTTTTTTTTGCGTGGATTTCTTTATCCTAAGGCCCTTTCCTCTTGGAGAGCTCCCTCATCTCTGCCCCTGCATGCCCATGGACCTGCTTCTCGCCCCGTGTGCGCTGTGGTCCCCAGGCCAGGCTCAGCGCTGCTCATCTGAATGCGCCCCACGTAGAGCAGCTAATTTCCTAAGCAGATGAAGCACGAGGCTTTCTGGCCCGCCTGGCTCCACAGCTCTCATTACAACAGCAGCCTGGGTATTAAAAAAAGACAAATACCTCCGAGATCCTTGTCAGTCTAATACGTTTCTGCTAGAACTCATAAAACACACGTAGTTTAATAGATGAAGACTTACTCATTCTCTGAAAAATATCTTGGTGGGAGTGATGATAAAGCTATTCACATTCTTCCATTTTATGCTCGGTTTTATTTGTATGGCTGTGAATCACCGGCGCCGATGAGCACCAGAGGAAATCCAGCAAGGCTCCTGAAGGGAAAGGCTCGGGCTGAATTTGTAGAAGGTTCTCCGTGTTTTATGGCGTTCTGGGAAGCATTTGTGTTGCTGTCGTCTTTACCGATGCTGAGCACATGGGCAACCTGAGAGAGGAGAGAAGCACCTCAGATTTGCAAAAAGGGAATTTCGATCAGTGCCTCTCACCGATGACAAAAAGCACGTATTTATAAGAAGTCCTCTGATTTATAGTTAAAAGTCCCAGGCAATACTGTCCTTGGGAAAGTGAAGAAATAATTCCCGAAGAAATAATTCCCAAAGAAATCCTGCTATACTGACAGATATATCAGCACTTGTTATGTATGTTGGTAGGCACACTGCCTGTTCTGCCTGCAGTGCTGAAGAGGGAGAGACCCGGAGCAGAGAAGCAGCTCAGATGGCTGCGGAAGTTGTCCCACCTGCAGCCACGGCTCAATCCAGTGGGGCTGGTGAACCAGAGCTGGCTTCAGATTCCTGCGGGAATATCCCTCAAGATTGCTGGGATCTGCATTCCTGATCTCTCTTGAGGAATATTGGCTTAGCTTAAAATTAAGATGTGACACCAGGCCTTGCCAAGGAAAGCAAGCATGCTGGAAAGTAGCTCCTTAATGTCCTTCCCCAAACCATTTCTCTTTTTTTTTTTTTCTTTTTCCTTCTTGATCTTTTCTCTTTCTTCCTTCCTTTTTCCCGCTTTAATGTTGCACTTCATTAATAGATGTAAAATCCTGCTCTTTGAAAAAAAAAAAAGGACTCACCATCTCTGGTTACTACCCATGCTCTGCTTTTATCCCTGAAGATGAAAAGCAATGCTTTGGAATGGTAACATGGCTTTATGAATCTGAGTCCCACAGGGTAAAAATGAAAGAAATACCCCGAGATTAGGAAATTACACCTGGTGAAAATATTTTTCCATCACAAGCTTTTCAATAAACTGCTCCTCATAGTGTGTATTTTTGGGGGGGATGCATTAGTGCGAGCATCTGTGCATCCATGTGGGCACATGGCACCAGGCAGCCTCTTGTGCTGATGTGGAAGCAGCATTCCCTTTCCCTCTTCCTGTAATTCAAGCTTTCTTCTCACATCCCTCTGGGAAGTATTTTATGTGTTTTCATTTTTTTATTTTTTTCTTAAATAGGAAAACCTCTTTAAATGCATCCTGCCTTCCCTGACTCTTACCTGTATATGATATAAACAGAGGTTTAATTACACATTAAAAAGTCAACACATTAAGCTTCTTAATTAATTATGATTTGCCTATTGAGTTAATGTTCTTGTAAATTATTCTGCAGTAGATGTGATTGCCTTTCCCAGCCATAATTGCATTGTTTATCCTATAGAGGCTTTCCATAGTGTTCTTTAAAGCTGAAAGCTACTTAATTTTAACAACTCCACTACAAAGCAGTGATTTGCACTGTCCTTTCTTGCACAAAACCGGAGATCTAAGTGATTTGCAGAACCCCACAAAGTGCCCATCTACATATCAGGCACATTTTTTTCCCCTCTGTTCTTAAATTTAGGTATGTAGAGTTTAAGTACCCCAAACTGTAATTAATACCCTTTGCATTTCCCATTTTTGGGCCTATATTTGAGTTTTCATAAATTAGGGCTCAAGGATAGAAAGCTACATTGCCGTGACCAGTAAAACCAGCACTTCTGGATTTCAAGCTCCCTCCTAAGGGCATGGGAAATAAAGAGGCCCAATTCCACGGTTCCAGATTCGAGGCACACATTCAACATTGACACCTGATGCTACACAGATGTTTGCAACTAGTGATTGATTTTAAATGGCTTGGCAAATGTGCGAATTAGGAAGGGAGGAACCAGGAGGTTGGAGTCAATAAAAGATTAGGCAACCATTGCTTTCTTTTTTTTTTTCTCCCCCAAAGGTGGGAGAAGGGCCTAAGTAAGGTGGTTGCAGTCTTGAAGATGCTGAGATGGTTTCTCTGGGCTTTGGAGGTACGCTGGTGCTGCCTTTCCTTGCAGAAGAAGTTGATGCCCTTCATGTACGGCTGTCAAACCTCTGCTGCCTGCTCGTGTGCTGACTCTGGTAAGTCTGACTTTGGTAAGAACATCATTAGCAAAGAGCTAATCTGGGAACAGAGCTCAGAAGGTCACAAGTCTTTGTTAATAGCTCCTGGGAAGAAAAATGTAGCCAGTGCTGCTTGTAATCTGCTGTCCAGGTGTGGTAGGGGAAGGTGATGGGTGGTCACAAGCTCTCTCCGTGTGGACCTGGTGCTTCTGAGGAATCCTTCTATGCAATGTCACTATGGGGCTGATCTGGAAAGGACTGTAGCAAGTGGCTGCTCATGGGTTCACGAGAAAGCTATTGCTGGGTTCTTGCAATTATGACTAAGCATAGCTATAGTTTGGCTTTCCCTCAAATTTGTTTTTGCTGGATAACTATACAGGAGGAACCTGTGCACCTCTGAGAGCAGGAGGTGGGGTGACCTGTACAAAGAGAAATCATTCCAGTATTGTTAGGGCTTCTTCAGGTTTTGATCTTGTTTTTGTAACTTTATCATGTAATAGATATTACTTTATTCAAGAATGTGGCATCTGCTCCACATTCTTGTTCAAAAGCCACCTCCCTATAGCAGTGATGTTACCAAAAGATTTCTTTCATGTGCTATCAGAGCTCCCCAGTAGGACAGTTATTCAGTGGGTAGGAAGCTCCCTGAACTCACAAAATATCCTTTCTCTTCTTTTTGAGCAACCAATAAAATGAAGCCTTGAAGCTTTCATAGAAGTTAATGTTCAGCTCATAAGCCCCTTGAAATGTGGGAGCTTGCAAGATGCCTCTGTCACTTCTGCGCTTAACCAATAGAGGCTTTAAGGAAAAGGGCTGAAATTCTCCCTTATGCCCATCCGAGCACTTGGCAGCAAAGCTGACCTGAGCACTGATCACAGCAAGCAGACTTGCAGATCTTCATGGTATCTTATCAGATAGGAAATCTGGAGCAGGTGAGGACTCCAAATTATAGGAATCACTCCAGGGAAGAACATGTGTCTCATGCTGGACTCCTTAGGCTAAGCAATAAAATATTTAAAGCAGAGCAGCTGTGGATAAGCTTTAAAGTGCATCGGAAATTGAACTTTTTGTTGTTAGCTATGTGAGCTTCTAGCAATTCAGCTCCCTCTTTAAGCCTCTTCCTGAGCATGCAATGGAGATACAAATTGTCCTTGGAAAGCTTCTCATTGTTGCTATGTACAATATTGAGGTACTGGAAGCTACAACTGCCTAAAAATGTTAGCATGTGGGTCTCATGCAGAGTATTCAAGGGGGGCTTGGTCTACCCAGGTGTTTGGAAGTCTTTGGCAGGTCTCTAGATCTCTCCTGGAGAGAGAAGCTCCCACCTGTGCTGGACTGACCCAGGTGGTGCTGTGAAGCTGTGATTGCCTTCCTGTAAATTAGGTCCCACCTCAAGTGTAGGGTGTGATGTTAGACCCATGGTGTTTCTCTGGATAGAGGTAGGGAGTGTAGCTTAATGTTTGTTAGATTTCCTATGCCTTTTCTTTCTCTTGAGAGCTAGTTTGCATTGTCTAGTGATGAGAAACCTTAGAATACTTCTTGTCCCCAATCCCCTTTCTCCTCAGACTGGGCATTCAAGCCCTGGTAACTGTTTTTTTGGTGTTTTGGGGGAACCTCTACGTAGACTGACGCTTCCTCTGGCCCTAATGTTGTCTGATTGCTGTGCAAGATGTGCAAATGTTATTTTCCTTTTTGCTGTCAGCTTGCTTCTCCACATCATTTACTTGAAGCAACGCTTTGAAAAGGGAACTCGCACGTCTGCTTTAGATGAAAAATGACAATTCCTGAGTAACCTCCTGAAGCACATCAGCAAGAAAACTGTAATTTCAGGATGACATCTTTTCTTTTACAGTCATGAGATTTATTGCAGATGAGTGGAACAACTTAGAAATAATTTCTTAGTCACAAGTTTCAACAGATACATGAGGGAAAAGCCCTGGCAGTCTATAAAGGAGCTGCATTACGTGTAATTTGTGGAAGTGCTTTCTTAGCAGTGTGCCTGCCTACCTCCCTAGTGTGAAGAAATGTCTTTGCAAGCATATTTTTTTCTGGGAAACCTTAAAGGATTTTTGATTGCTTTGGTTTGTAAAATTTTATCATTTCCATTTTTTTCTTCTAGGTTAAGCTATTATGTTCAGAACCAGATTTTTTTCAGCTCGTATATACAGTATATGTGTATGACTACAGACATTCATGTAAAGCAGAAATTGTGATTTTTGCTGTATTGCTATTGCAGGGCATTTGGGAAAGATAGAAAAATGGAAATAAAGCCCAAATGTGGCATAGGGGTAGGGAAGGCTGTTGTCAGAAAACAGACTGATTTCTTGGGAGGCTCCAGCTAACAGCTCAAACCTTGATGTTTTCCCTCATTTTACAGCTGAGCCTGCATCCTTTCCACTAAATAGAAACCAGCCTTTCACAAGGGATTGAAACCCCAAATTTATGTGGCTTTTCAGCCACGTATATATGTGTGTATGCATTTAAAAATATGAATTACTCTTTCTTAAGAGGTTGTTCTTGTCAGAGGGATGCAGAATGCCATTGTGCACACAGGACATCCAGTGCAAGTGCTGGCTGCCCCTGAATGTGGTGCTGATTATGCCAGAGTTACGATAAACACCCTGAAAAGCATTTCCAGTTATTTTAAATTGCTTTATTCTCTGCATCCCCGAACTCTGATCACTTGCAAATTGAAGTGCTCTTAAAAACTTTAAGTACTCCATTAATTTTAAATTGCCCTAAACTGCATAAGCCCAGAAATCCAAAGTACTCTTGAAAATCTGAAGCGCTACAATTGCTTTGAATCACTCCAAAAATGTGAGTTCAAAGTCTGTTTTGTCTGTGTTTATTTTTCCAATTCATATTTTTCCTTGCAGCACAATAAATAAAGAGGAGATGTAACATCTTTGTTCCACAAGAAAGAAGGAGCATGTTCTCTACCCAAATTGCTAAAAGAAAGAAGCAGTTTTGAAAATGATTGATAGTTCTCCAAGACCACTAGAAAATGTTTGCACCTTCACTCCGTACACACCAAGTCCTTGGCATAGGTTGTTGCTAATGGAGAGCATGGAAGTATTTTGGACTTCAGCCTGGCCTCACAATGTGGTTCCTCCCTAAGAAACAGCATGGAGGTTCTGGTAAGTATTTTTAATAAATTCTGCATGAGAAGATAAGCAAGGTGCATGAGGACCACATACTTTCAGGCTATATTCATGGAGCACCTTGGTAGGGGAAGCAAAACTGTGGGTTTCCTGCTATTAATTTTCAAATTTCATGCACTTCTGACTGTGGCAAAGTGACTGTCTTGCCTTATTTTTCTGCCATCCTGGCATTAACATGGCAGAATGCCTCCAGCTTAGCCACTGGAGACACTTGACTACTTAAAACAATCCCTGAAATCAATTTATAAAGCAGGGGGCACTCTGAAATAACTTCCCATGAATATTTTCCTCAACTCCCTCTATTACTTAAGCAGGTTACGGGGCCATGGTGTCACAGAAGCAGGTTTAATCGGCACTTAAACTACTGAAATGCAAGTACTTAAATTGCCTTCTTGACTGCATAGCGTTATTCCCATGCTGATGTGCCTGCCTAGAAGCTTGTGTTCTGGGTTATGGGTTTAACCCCATTACACACAGAAAACCTCTACCTGCTTCGAATTGCTCTGGGTTAATATTGCCACAGCTCCAATTAAATCCTGACTCTTAGACTGTACTGGAGACCAAGGGCCCAAGCACTTGGGCTGATCTCCATGAGCCATTCAAACTCTGCTAAGTATATGTATTTCTACATGCAACAAACCTTTTACGCTTTTCTGCCAAATATGTAAATTATGCTCTTTTGTAGACATTTCCAGCTCAGCTCTTGCTTAGAGCAGGTTACAAAACTGCTAGGTCCTGCCTGGCTTCTGTGTTTTTAAAATAAAAAAAGTTTAAAAAGTGAGTTTGCATTAAGTGAAACAACGGTGAAGTCATTGCCTTCCATTGCCTGGAGGTGATGCCTTGCACTCACTGGTTTCCAGTTTGCTCCATCCTTATCTTGCCCAGGGAGCAGGACAGCCCTGTGCCAGGGGACATGGTGCTGGTGGAGGTTATGGGCCCCACTGTCCTAGGAAGTCAGCCGAGCAACTTATTGACAGCAGTGAAAATTGAATCAAGATAAAAGTCTTGGTGTAAAAATTGTATCTTTTTGATTTGGGCATGATTTCCTGCTTGAGATATTCTTTTAAGGAGAGGTTGCATGTTATCTACTGCCAGCTGTTGGTTTAATTTCAGACCTCTGTGTAGCTGCCAGCAAACCAGAATTGTAACTGTGCAGAACTGCTGCATGCAGGAGAGCAGAGCAAGGTGGCAGGTGTGTGTGGAGATGTCTGTGGCACAAGTTTTCCTTCTTTGAACAGGGGTGGAATTTCTTGGTTTTTGTTGAGAATTGAAGTCTGATCCCAAGTTCTCCTGGGTGTTGTTTTTCCATTGAGCAGCTCTGAAGGAAAGGCTTGGACCTTTGGACAGGGGTCACCTTTACCTTGTGCTGCATCAGCTGCAGGTGCCTTTGCACAGGTGAGCTCCTCCACACTGAGTCACTGCTGTTTCTATCCAGCACTGTGGAAGCTGAAGTGAGAGCTGTTCACATAGAAATCTTCAACATCAAAAACTTCTAAGCAAAAGAGCAACATCAAGAGAAGATGACCAGGAAGTTAAATGATAGTCTGGGATCCCAACAAGCAAAGAAAGAATAAGAACCTGCCACCAAAGAACAGCCACGCTGCTGGAGGAGCTGTATGTTCCTGTGGATTCCTGCTCCATTGCCCTAGAAGGACAGCATCCAAGGAGATCATGCAGGTGAGGTGCTCTTGGTCAGTGTTCAGCAGTGTCTGATGAAAAGGAAAATACCCTTTACAAAGTTCTGCAGGAGCAGTACATTACTGAACCATACTGAGCACAAGTTGTGCTGTGGTTGTGAGCATCTGGAGGAGAATTAGAGATGACTTGTACATAATATTGTGGCACTAGTCTGGCCCCCAGTCAAGACTTTGATATCAGCAGCAACCATTGACAGGAGAAACTCAGAAATATTTCCTGTATTCAGAAGAAGCTGCCTGAATGCTATCATAAATAGAAACTTTTAAAATAGACCTTCTTCTGTAAAGAGGATGAAGAATAACTATGTGAGAGCTTTTGGGCAGCTTGGTCTGCTAAGTCATTTGTTTTCCCAGGATTTTTAAAGCCATATTTTTTTGCAAAATAAATAATTCAGCATCTTTAAAAAACATAAACAATCTCTGATCTTGACTTTCAAGCAACAATATCAAATATTTAGGCTTTCCTCTCCTTTCAAGTAACTGCTTCTATCACAGAATTGTGTCCTCCTCTGTGGTTCGGCAATGCAATGCTTTAATCTCCAGTCAAAACAACCATCAAACACTTCTGCAGCCCTCTCTGTCATCAGGAAATCTGCTATTTAAAGGCTCCCTATACCTTTAGGCTCTGATCTCTCTGCTACATTTGGCCATGGAGTAAAAATTAAAATGAAAAGTGATTTCTCATCTCTCCAGGGAGATTATCACTTTGGGAACTGGCATCTCCCTCTTTCATATGGCACTAATCCTGCAAATGTGTGGAAGCTGGACTTGTGGAGCATCTATGCTTGGTGTCCCTGGCTCTGGCTGGGTTGCAATGAGCTGGTGTGGGGCAGAATGTCCCCTCCAAGGGCTCCTTTCCACATTCTCATGGAACATCCCACCTAAGACATGCTGGGGGCTTTGCCTCAGGGGTAAGACATCAGTAGCAGGGCATGAGCAGCCCTAACTCTTCATCACCACTCCATCTTTATTAATGCCATATAATCAGCCATTCTGCAAATGATTAATAAAAGTCCCTTCCAACCTTAAGGATTCTAGGGCTCTAATTGCCTTTCATGTTCTCTGCCTTTCAGCTGGCAGACAGATCTATGCAGAGCTTCCTTTGCTGAAACCTGTGCTCCTGGATGGTGCTTGTCACCTCTTGGTGGTCATGTCCCCTTGCATTTGCACCACCCATGCCATGGGGAAGGCATTGAAAGCACCCTGTTTTCTTTCAGGTTGGTTTGGTTTTTTTGTCAGGGTCAGCGCATGTTGATTTATTCTTTATAAGTCCCCCACCTCCCCAAAAAAGTTATTTTTTGGTGTTAAGGCAGTATGTGTGCACTAGGAATGCAGTAACAGCTGTGCTTGCATGTTTTTGCTCCTGAAGGATGCAGCCTAGGAGCCCGGTTGATAGGTTGCACAGCAGATGGAGTAGAGAGCATCAGCAGTGCAGCTGGAGTCCCACCTTGCACGTGCTCTACCAGGCTCCACACAGCCCCAGGAAAACATTCTGGGCTTGACAAATCTGAAAAGATTGAAAACCATTGAACTGGAGTCCTCCTGCAGGAGGCCTTGAGTTGTTCTGCATGTAAATACTTGTCATTTCTTTCAGAGAGATTGAATTTCCGAGCATACTCTACCACATCCCCCTTCTTGCAAGCTGAAGTGCCACAGTCTGCTTCAGCATGTGATTTATCTGGAAGGATGTGTGTGCTGTTCCATAACCACCTGTGTGCACATGTGTTCAGCTAAGCAAGGCAACCACCCCTTACTCTGTGTTGGGAACCTCTCCTCTTCCCTGCTTGATGGTCATCCCCGTCATGGTTCAACCACAAGCTGAATCCCCTTGGATTTCATGTCTTTTAATTATTTTTTTTATTTTTATTTTTTCTTCTAGGTGGCTAATAAAATATTGACTGGCTTGGGTCCAAGGAATCATTTCTGTAGAGACACCGCTTGAAACATGCCCACATCATCTGGTCTTTGAAGGCTAATTCTTTTAGCCGGTATGTAATCCACTTTATGTGCTGTGTTGATTTTGTACTGATGTGGCTCCTTGAATATTAGTGTGGGATCCCAAGTCAAATATTTTACAGAAGCTTAAGCCAACGCTATTTCCTTTATTAAGCAAAATTGTAGTCTCATCATAAAAAAAAAAACCAGTTAGCTTTAGAAGATCCATTTCTCATCAGCCCTTGTTGATAGGCATTAATGATATTATGCTTGACTATTTTTTAATTTCTGAATCTGTTTCTCACTGCTCAGGATCCATTATCTCCCCAGGACCAAAGCTCAGCAGGCCTATCAATATTCAGATCATTCAACTTCCTCTTAGAGGCATTTCTTCTGCTCTGATTTTGCCTGTGCTCCACAGCATATTCAAAACCATTAGCGGTCCGCAAAAGACTGCAAGTTCTCTTAAAAATGATTGTATGCAAATTATTTAGGATGTTGATTTAGAACTGTTGCTGTTATAAATGTTACTGGCCTCCCAAACTTCTGCTGTTATGCAAATTGTTGTATCATCATCATCCTCTGATGTGAACGCATCATTTGTGGTTGTTTTTCTCCCCAGGTTCAGAACAGGAATATTAGTTCATTTAAAAACATTTGCCTTTCTGCATAATTATTGTCATTCCTATAATTTCAATTTGGTAGTAGTCCAAAGACATTGTTTGGCTTCTCTTCTTTCCTAATATGTTTAAAGACTTTCTTATTGCTCTTTCTCCAAAGCCATAGCCTGTCTCTTGTATTCTTTTGCTTCTCTTATTTAACTTATCCAATCTCTACTTTCCAAATTACATTAATTGCAGCTTTCTCCTTTGTGTTTGTTGTCTATTTGGATGCAAACATTGCTCCTTTCACTCTTCCTCTGAGACATGTCAGATTTTTGTAACCGTTTTAACCATCCTCTGCCAATGAAGGGACTGGGGCTTTCAAAGACATCAGTGCAATGTTCTGTAAATGTATTGTCCATATTTTGAGTTCTGCTTCACAGTTTGCTCTGGGACATAATTGTTTTGCATTGTAAAACTGGCTTTTTCAAGGCACCAAATGGATGTATCTGATGTAGCGGAGTTGATTGCTTGTTTGTTTATTTTCTATTTTCTGTGAATTATCACAATTTGTCCTGTCCCTGGAGAAACAGCTACATTTTTCTCCTGGAATTAGTTCCATCCCTATCAAGGTGAGTTCCAAGAACAGATACCACCTTGCTGGATGTCACTTATTTCTGCATAAAGTGTCTGAAATAAAAAGGCCTCTGGAGCTTCCATGGTGTGCTGGTATGCACACAGAGATATGAAATGCTCCAGCACTGATAAGGGCAGCATAGAAACAGCTATGCTCTACATGGCAGCTCTAGGGCCCGTGATCATCTATGCCAACCACATGCAAAGCTTACAGGTTTGTTCCAGAGGACTCCCTTGGTCATTAAGTCTCATTGCTGCTGCCTTGCTGAAAGTATTTCACAATAATATCTGGTGATTTTAATAAGGAAACTGCATCAGTATAATATTCCTCCAGAGAATTGCCCAGAGCTCTGTAGATCATCTGGGCTGGGAGAATAAGGGCACACCTGTGAGCAGCAGATTATTTCTGAAAAGAGGAATCTCCCAAAACACAGAGATTGTTCGTTACTGCTGGAAGAGTCAAGTCTGGTCTTTCTAACCATGGCTGCTTCTGCATGGAGTTAATTTGCCACTTGATGAACTTTCTATGCTGGACAGACAGCAGGTTTCCTCATTCTGCATGTCTCTGCACTCCAGTAACATCTTGATCATCAGAGGTCATCTTATGGGCGCTTATCAGGATGTGAACTTGCCCAACTGCTGCTGCTGCTGTCAAGGCCATACTGCTCTGTTCTCAATGGACCTGTAGTATTTTGAAAAAGAAGCAAGTAGGTTGACAGGAACCTTTTGATATAGAGGGCAATTTGCTGGTGTGTTTCTTGCCACATCTGCCCTGTGGAACACCAGGTTTCCTGTTGCATCTCAGCCAGATCCCAGGGTTGTGCACTTAACATGCACCACCAGCCTCCCACAAATAGACTCCTTAACACCTTCTAAAAAACTGGTACTCCAAGTTGTCTGTGCCTTTCTCAAGTAAGGAGAGATCCCAATGCAAAACTGAGCATGCCTAGATACTAGAAGAGTTGGTCACACACTGTGCAGGTGATTTCATCGATAAATGAGGGCCAGCAAGCTGTGAATAGTGAACTCCTCTGATGGAGACACTTCTCTTTGTACTTTGCTCAGATTGTTTAAAACAAATTGCATCAATTTCCTTCACCCTGGGCGATCTAAAATCTGAAAGAATAACACCTCATGGTACGAATAAAAGAAGGAAAAAAAGATTGTGTTTCTGAGAAGCTTTAGCCTTCTAGGATCTGGCTACCCACTTTGATAACTGCATGTTCCACAAAGGAGCCAACTAAGTAGCTCTCCGCCAATTTACATCACTAGGTTGTAATTAGTTTCTAGCAATTTTCTTGTACAAGGCTCTGTATAAATACAGAAGACAAAAATAGCCCCTGTATTAGGAACTTACAGCTCGCAGTGCTGTATGAATGAATATAGGACAAGGATGGGCATAGTTATCCATAGTCAGCCCTCAGATCAGACTGATGTTAGATAAAGTTCAGTCATTCATTACTTGGTACCTTTACAGTTTTCCAGGAGCTGGGCTTCCCAGGAACCCTGCTCTTCTCTACCTACATCAAAAACTTTGAAATGGACAACATAGCTCTCTTTTTTTCTTTCTTTTTTTTTTTTTTTTTCTTTCCAACTGGCAGTGTTAAGTGGGCTCTTTCCAGTCACCATCTGCTACATGAAGGGATGTGCATCATATCCAGAAAGAAGGGAAGCAGCCACAGTCCCAAAGCTCCGGGCACTGTGTGCAGCATCAAGGCTCTTCTGGCTTTTCAAAGTACTTTACACTCCTTGACTGAGCCTTCCTGGTGCTTACTTCAAGGCTGTAATCATGGCAGCAAATGCTATTGTTATAAACCTAATCCATCTGGGAATATTTTTTCCCCACTGTGTTTGAGTGCCCTGTTCTTCCCTGTTCAGGGCAGGCTCCTCCTGTCCACTCTCAGATGCCACAGAGGACAATTTGACCCCTTCATATGCTTTAGGGATCTGAAGTCTGCTCTTCTACATAGACAAGTAACTGTGAGCAGCATCTCCTGGAGTTCACTCACAGTGATGACCTCTAAACCAGCAGTGGGATTGATTAAGTGCACATTTACTTCCCTGCAGCTTCAGCAAGGCCAGTGGGTCAATCACATTAATATCAGATACTCTATTTTATTGGAGATTTCTCCCAGAAATGAATGTCAGCATGGCTGCAGTACAGAAATATAAAGATTCACTAGAGAAGTTGCACAAAAATGGATCATACCTTGTTGTCTGACAAAACATTTTGCATTGATGTCCCTCCCTAGACACCCAGAGCACAATACAGTGTGTGCTCTATGACCAGGAGGAATGTTTTGTCACATGAAGTGCTTTAGCACAAGAGAAGCAAGTGAGATGCAGCAGCTTTTGGGATGCAATCCATTTCCCTTAATGTTAGACACATTATGAACATCTCCATCTGTGATAGGGGCACAGGCTCCTTTTATAGTCAAGGAGAGAAGTCAGTGCTCTAAGGCATGAGCTAACAGGCACATTTTAGACACCCTCCATAAAACATGATGGACCATAACCTGAATGTGCCTGTTGTGCTGAGTTCTCTGGAAAAAATGGTCCTTATCCTTAAGGAATCAACGTCTGGGATGATAGATGGCCCCGAGAGTGCTTGCAGCATTGCTAACAGAAGGGGTCTGGCTCCATAGGCTCCTTTTCTCCTGCTGCATCACAGACAGAAATGTCTCTGAAATCCACCCAAAATCTCAGCTGAAACCAGTGATATTACTGAGACATGAAGCTACTAGCACGGGGGCATTCATGTGACCAGGCAAATGCTTGTTAAATTTCCTTTTTAACCCATATTCATCTCTACCAAATTAAATTATGCATGGCTTAAAAATTCTTTTAAAA
>JAVCKT010020331.1:0-21250 GCA_032273925.1 Rhynchotus rufescens | reverse complement strand
GTGCTGGATGCTGGAAACATGACAGTTTCAGACACCTGCACTGAGCTCTCGCAAGTCAGAGTCTGGCCAGAGCAGCTCCATGTGCCTGCCCTTCCTTTTCACTCCCTAATTGCCTCCTCCTTGCTTCCTATGCCCCTGCAGTAAGCAAGCTGCAGGGAGAGTTAATTATTCTTCTGGGCTGAGTGCTGTATTATACTCTGTTCTGTCAATACTAATTGTTTTATAGAAACCTGAAGTACCCTTTTGCCTTCCCTCCGAGGACTTTGAGATGCGATGTGGGCTTTAATGATATCATTTGCCCTTCTGTCCACTGTCAGCTGGAAAATGTTATCTCTCACTTAGAGTGGACACTCAGGGTTATCTCTTGGAGAGCTGCAAGTGCTCTGCTCTGCTTTTGGGGCTGTTCCTGGACCTTTCCAGTAAAGCTTTTTCCCTTTACTGATACCCTGCCTGGTGGGGAGAGGGGGTATTTATAGGTAATCAATCATAGCCAAAGATCATAATGACCATTATTGCATGTACTGAAGAATCAATCAGGAATCCTGCTTTATGCCATTCCTGGGCAAGATTCCTTTTCTTCGTTTTTACCCTTTGGTTTCATAAATAAATCTCACTGAGGAAATGAAGAGATGCTATCTGAGCATCTCCTGAGAGTTCCCACAGTATCACATAAGGAAGAGGGGCAAACTCCCCTTCTCACACATTAAAATAAATTCAGACTTTGGCTTTTAAAGGTCTCCCTGCTGGACTCACCTGGCTCTTGTGGTTGCTGTCATAGGAGACATTGCAGATAATATTTATTTGGAGTTTTAATTTTGAATGTGTGTTGATTGTTCTAGGATAAGGACCAGGTAAAAACATTCAAATTTCAATGTGCCCCGAGCGTGTCCAATTTTGGCTAACGTGACACCTTTGTGGTGCTCAGTGTTTTGTGGCCGTGTTGTGAATCTCTTTGTCTCACTGGGGGTTTTCTTGTTAACTTTGGTCATCACCAGTATGGCACAGAGCAAAATAGTCCCAGTGACTACCCGGCACACCGCTGTCACGCAGAGAAAAGCTGCTGCAGCAGGACACAAGAGATGGGCTGGCAGTGGCATGAGCAGCGCCACACAGGACTTCACAGCATCCCTGTCTCTTCCCAGCCATTCCAGGGTAGTACAACCGTATTGAATTCAACTTGATTTCAGAAAAAAAACAATTTTGTTGCTGCTATTTCTTTTTCTTGTCTCTGTGATACATTGTGGGGGCTTTGGGAGCAGTTGGAGCCATGCAGCACTTGCTGCACTTGCCTTTCAGAGTGAAACTCTCAGCTTCCCACGGGTGAGTCTGGGCAGGCCGAGACCCAGAGAGCAGGGAGGGCAAGTGGTGGAGCCACTGCAGACCCAGGAGGGCAGGAATTCATTTGGAGGCTGCAGGCGGGCATGCAGTAGTGCTGAGTTGATGGTACCAACAGTACTCAGTTATTCCAGCGTCTGCATCTCTGCAAATGTAGTGCATCCCTTCTGGGCTAAGGCGTCTTTCTGCAAAGCCTGCAATTGTTTGAATTGTATGCAGTGTGAAGCTATGTGACGATCAAACAAGTCATGGACTGGGAAATGGCCCAGCTTTTCTCTGTAGGAGGATTTTTTCTATAGTGTGTGGGATTTACAAACAAAACTTGCTCCGTTGTGGATTAAACTTTTTCTCTAGCCCATTTGAATACCAGGGAGAAGAAAGCAAGTGCCTCTCTTTAGCTAATGTCTCTTCTTTTAATCCTTTGAGGACTGGGTCTTTTGGGCAGGTTTGAGGTGACTGGAGATGTGTTGTTTGGGCTGAGTTGTACCAGCACCTCCTCTCAAAGCTGATTGCTTGCAGTGACTTCTCCATGAGCTTTCCCCAAAGCTGGAAGAGCTGCTGTCACCTACAGAAAATCCACTTAGTTCTTGTGAGTGACCTCGAAGTGCCACCCAGGTTCAAACCTACTCGGACGAGGACTTGGAATAGCCTGTTCTGGTGCCCCTTGCGTTGTACCACACAGGCTTGTTGAGGGCTGTGTGTAGATCTGTGTCTGAAAACTGTTTTCTAGTCTCAGCCATAAATTTGATTACGATTACTATAGGGAATGGGAGGATGAGAAGCCAGGTCCTTGCTTCATATTTTAGCATTAAAGGTCCAGTTCAGCTCATTTTTAATTTTTTTACAGTCTCCTACGCTGCACATTTTTGTGCTCTGTAACTACATGGAGCTACCAGGAAGGAGGCAGGAGATTAGAAATCAGTCATCAGCAAACCCGGGGCTGCGTCCAGGACGTTTCTGGGATGAAGAGGCAAGAAAGCCTCAGTGCTCTTAAGAGAATTTATTGTAAGATGACGGTCTGGATATCCCAGAGCTGCAAGAGCTCTTGCCCAGAGACACCCAGTGCTGCCCGTGTCCACAGTCACTGAGTGAGCTCGAACCCGGACAGGCAACTTGGTGGCAGCAGGTGCTTCCTATATGTGTCCAGCACCTCAACCTATGGCAAAAGAGCCACAAACATCAATGGGAATGTGCTCAGCTCCCAGGCTGTAGGTGCTCAGGGGCTGCAGCGCGAGGCCGCGTTTGAGCCCTGCAAAACAGGCGGTGACGCTGGGGCCTCCTGTCACAGCCATTCGTGCCGCTCTGCTGAAACGTCCTGGGAGGAGATCAGCTTGGTGCTAAGAATACACTTAGCTTAATAGCCAGCTCTTGTTTTCATAAGTCTTGGCATGAATTAAAAATTCTTCTGTTAATATTTTGGGGCTATTTTCTGCAGTTCCTTATTGAAATGCATATGTTTTCCTCATTTAAAAAAGATCATCTGTATCAAAAAGCTAATGATCACAATACCTGGCTTCCTTTTCCCCAACAAAGATGACAGCAGTGATATAAATCATTATGCAGCTGATTGTAAAATTGCTACCTCCAGGCACGTCTTTATTTTAGGGCTGGATTTTTTTGGCTGGGTTTACAAGAGAGAGACAGTTCGGAATTTTCTTCTTTAATATGTAGTTTTCACAGCTCTTAAGTCTCTTTATTGAGTCAAGCTGCTTTGACTGTGAGGCTGCAAAGAGCAGATTAAAGTGCCTTTAAAAAAAAAGTAATGCAGCTGTGCATATAAGAGTATTGTGGCTTTCCCGGGGCAAGATCAAGTCATAAGGATTTCCTGGTGGGCTTTTGCCATGGCTCAGCTGTTCTGGTCCTTGCTGTGAATAGCCTTTCTTTGGGACTTCTTGCGTGCTTCTGCACGCCCATGTTCACTTCTCTGCAGTTGCACGAGTGTGGGCCCTGCTCCAGCAGCTCCAACGGCACCAGCACCCGCAGGATCCTGCTGCAAATCCAGAGCTGTGGTGGTTTTTAGTTGCTATTCTTCAGGCTGAAATCCCAATGGGGTTATAGTGTGTCATAGGTAGGGAAACATCGAGAATTGACTTTTTTTTCCTTTCATCTGTGTGAGGAGCCTGTCTAGGAAAATCAGCAGCTGCAGTTTCAGCAATGCCACCGTCCGCCCGCCTGCCAAGCGCCCAAGGTTGCGCTCCGTGAATGATGGCAGCAGCTCTGTCGGGGTATGGTTTGTATTTAATTCTCTGTGCTACAGTCCCTTTAATCTAGGATTATATCCAGTTGTTTCCTTCCTGCAGGATATATAATGTTAGATAAGAGCAAAAGCAGCTGGGAGAAAGAAAAATGGCCTTGAATGGGGCAGAAAACCTTGAGTATCTGTAGATGCCTTTGTCAGAGGCATGACCGTATCTCACAAAAAAGAGTCCAGGCAGGTGACAGGACCTTCTATCTTTGATAGATGAAGACCCTGCAAAGGCAACCAGTTGCAAATGAAATGGTAATTGCTTTCTCCTCACTGAATGAAATCTCCTCGGAGGCGATTACACAGATTAAAGCTTCCCACTGCAATGTTCCAGAATAAATGTAGTCTGTGGCTCTCGAGGGCCTGCTGCGCTGGCCGTGCTGCTGGAGGAAGGTGCTACGTTGCCTGCCTGTGACGTACCCGCACGTCACTGCAGCAGTTTTTCCTGGAGGAAAGAAGCTGTATGGGCTGCACCTTCAGTTGACCTTGTGCGAGACGTTTGCTTGTGGTGTCCGGAGGTGTGGAGAAAGGGAAATCATCGTGATATACATCAGGAGCTAAAGAATTTGTTTAAAGGTTCTTTTAAAGAATTCTTGCTTATCGCAGCATGTTTTAACTACCTGGCATTATTAGTGCTGTTGATTGCCCTATGCGCTATGTAATTCCAAGTCCAGTGTGTGCATGGCAGGCACGTAACACGCATTAAAAATCTCTGAGATGCTGCAGTCATGCACTTGGGAGTCACTGAGAGCCTTTTCCAATCTAATTAGCTCATTTCCCCAAAAAGAGAGGGAAGAGTAAGAAAGTTCACTCAGGTGAAAATATAGTAAAGTGTAGTAAAGAAAGTGGAGTAAAAACAGCTATGGTGTGTTCACCTGATGGAGCATCATACTGAGTGGCACAAACCTGTGTGTTTTCTGTATTTTTCTCCTGTTAAGGACATGGCATTCTAAAGCTAGAAAAATAGACATGACCTGGAACATCCCAATGGCCACAAGAGCGTTTTCACCACTGCTCTAGTCTCTCCCTATGCTGAGGACAGCAGAGAATAGTTTAAAATGTGCTGGGGCCTAAGCCCGTTTCTCTCTGAACAACAAGGATGGGCTGTAATGGTGAGGTGACCGTGAGCCCTGTGCTCACAGCAAGGGTTTGAGGGAGGACGAGGCCTAAGCAGCTTTTGGCTGTGGTTGCAGCAGCAGACTCTGCTTCTGCCTGGGCTGTTAAACCATAATGGGGGGGATGTAAATCACTATGTTTAAAGTGGGATTTGTTGCCGTGAAGGTGCAATGATTGTGTAATTGCTGACTATTAAAATCCAATGAAGACCAGCTATATTTCCCTTGATGTAATGAATTTAAAAGGTAAAGATAACGGTGAATTATCTCTCTGAAACAGAAGTAGCCCCAAGTTGAACCCGTGCCCTACATCTGGTACTGGGAGCAAAGGGTTGTTAGTTTTCAATCGACATCACTGTTGAGGAGCTCCTAGGCCTCCAGGAGCCTGAAAATCATAGGACTGGATGCAGAAGCTGAATATCTGAGCCCACAAGTTGCACAAAAAGGAATCTGCATACTACTCCTGAGAAAATGTCCATATTCATTTAGCTGAGAAGCAATAATAGTTCTGAGCTGCTTGTTATGGTGATGAGAAGAAAAACTAGATAGCACCAAAACCCCCAGTTCTGGTGGCTTTCTCATTGACCATCTTGTGACGTTTCTGTGGAGGACAGAAACGCGACCTCCCTGCCCCATCCGAAGGGCCTGACCTAGGACAGCCCTATCTGTGCTCTAGCAGTAGTTTTACTCTATTGTGTATTGTGTATTTGCTACTGGCCTGTCATGTGGCAAAAGCTCCTCTCTTCCCGTTGTTTTTCCTGGTGCCATCTTCAGTTCCTTTGCCTCCCAATTGTAGGCAAATTACCTGGGATTTGTTTGGCTCTCTTAAATCGCCTTTCTGTGAAAATGGCCTTAGAAATTAATCACAAAGCTCAGCTAAGTAGCATATCGTCTGGAAGGAAATGGTCAGATAGTGGAAGATGGAAGGAAATCAGAAATTCTGTTTACCCTCTATATTTAAGGGCAGAAAATGTGGGAGAATGAAGTGAAATTGCAAAGTTTAGAAGACGTACATTTAAACCAGAAGTGATTTGTGCCTGTTAATTCTGCATTTGGGCTTGGGGAGCCGTGTGCAGGCAGAGGAAGCAACCGGCTGGTGCTTCCTCTGTGATAAACACTCCGACTTCTGTGCCAGCGAGGAACGAAGTAGCTTGGCAAAGTCTGGAGCTGGCCGTTTGCTTCCTAATTGGCAGTGAAACTTCTGTTCTCAGGTGTCTCTTCTTTCCAGCTTCCCTGGCTTGTTCCTTCCAAGATTTCCTTGGTGGGAAAATTGGTTGCTGAGTTCTATGCATGCTCTGGCAAAGGGTCTCTGGCTTCTCGCGCGTGCAGCAGGGCTTTGTTTGGCAGCTGACAGGCTTCTCTCTCCTGTACATGTCAAACCAAGCGCCCAGGAGTGACAGCAACTGAATCAGAGGTGGAACAAAGTTTCACACGGATCACACGGATTTGTCCTTCTCTTGTCAGCGTGGGAGGGATACCTGCCCACTCAAGTCATCTTGTGCAGTTTTCTGAAGTTTGGAGAGTGCACGAGGGGCTGAGCAGCAAAATAACGCTGCTGTCCTTAAAAGAAACTCATGCTTTCGTGCAGTTTTGGGGCCCAAACACAGGATTTGCATGTGCTGGCAAAGCAGCTGCCGTGTTTTCTATCTGGGCTTTTATCTGCTTCTCAAAGGCTGCCTGCTAACACCTGGCGAGCAGCAGCAGTGCTTGGTTCTGGAGGCCTCTCTCCCATCTCCTCCCGCTGGGAGCTGCCAGGAAAGCTTGTTGCTGTTCTCCAAGATGGGCGAGGAGGACTTGTCTTCAAGACAACCGTCAATCAGAGCCGCCTCTTCACGGAGCCTGTGTGGGCCACTTCTGCAATGTGTCCTGCTGCTACCTGCTAATGGAGAGCTGCTGTCCGGCCGTGCCAGCACACGCGTAGCCATTTAGCACATGGACCAAAGCCTGGAATTCACCTCGGGCAAATGTTCTGGGACACTCTCAGGTAAACAGCTGGATTGCCCGAGCCTCTGTTCTGCAGCTCTTACTCCAGCAGCTTTTAAGAAGGGTCTTTTTTCCTTTCAATTTGCACAAGTCACAGCTATCTCTAGCTCTATTGTGTAGGCTGCAGCTCCTAATAGGAGCGCTGAAGTAAAGCACACACTGTGGGCTGAGGTGAGGCAGAGCTGCTGGGCCTGCGTGTACGTGGGGAGCAGAGCAGGGTGGTCATTCCACACATTGCATTTATTTTTAGGGGTTCTTTTACCCCTTTTTTCACCATTTTTGTTTTTTATAATTTTCCTGACTCCTTCCAGGGAATTTGGGAACAGAAGTGCAGCCCCAGGATGGAGAGCCCTGTAGGCATATTCCAGCCCAGCTGCCTTTTACAAAGAGTGATTTGATTCTGTTTTTCCCTCCTTCTGTGGGCCCACGTGTTTTATGCTGCTACAAACACTCCTCTGAAATTATATGCTTCAGATCCACAATAGCTATCCTGCTTTTTGTGGGGGTTTGAGCTCATACTCTCAGTGTGCAAACTCAGTACCAGATGGAATCGCAGGCAGTTCTTCCCTCCTGCCCTTTAGATCTGTGCCCTGTTTGCTCTGCCCACTCTCATCCCTCCTTCTGCTCCTCTTCTGGCCAGCATTGGGAAGGACGAGAACTCTGATTTTGGGGCTTGGGCAGGGTATGCCAGGGTATTTAGAAAGCTGTTTGCTCTATTGCTCTGCACTGCCTTCATAAGATCAGCTTGCAGTTCTGTTTTATCTTGTGCCAAAATGAACTCTGTTTGATTTGGAAGATGTGGCAGCTGCGAAACACAAGAAGGGAAGGGAAGAGAAGAGAAGGGAAGAGAAGAGCCCTTGTTTTACCAAGTAGATGTGTGCCACCCTCCGATAGGACAGGGAGAGCAAGGGACAGAAACCCTCCTAGCAGTGAGTTCCTTCAAGATATCCCTTTTCCCTGCTCCTTCCTCTCTCCCAGTGACTTCTGGCCTTCCCTGGCTGGAGCTCTGCACCTCGTTTCACACCAGCAGCCGAGGTGCCCTGCGCAGAACCCGCGCTCGCCGCACGGATGAGCGCCGGTAGCCGCGGGCTGCCGGAGCGCCGCTTCCTTCTCCCTTGGAGCTCGAGATGGCAGCGCTCGTCCAGCCTCCCCTGTGGGGCCGGGGCGCTCTGAGCCTGGGAGCTTGCGGGACGTTAGACTGGGCTTGGGGACTGTGTCCTCATGGGGCTCTCGCACCCCATCTCTCTGCCTCAGACAGAATGAGCTGCCCCTTTCATTTTGTTACCTGCACCAAGGTACAGAACCAAAAAGCTTGGTACAGACCAAGATCTTGAGAAAACTGACTGCTTTTAACAGTGCCTTTCCATTTAAAACAATGTTATTGCAAATAACATTCGCTTATGAGACATTCTTTCTCAGTTACTCCAGATACACATAAGCCACCCTGCACAGGTGCATACCCATGCCCCCTGAATTGCTGACCAAGTATAGGGATGGAAAGTTGACAGGCTCATTGCCAGCTACAGTTTGATGCCTCACAGAAAGCTACCTTTTCTACCAGGCTTCCTTCTAACTCCAAACAACATGCCCTTGCAAAATAGGAGATTACTCATTTTAGCAGGAAATGTTGGGAGGAGGAGGAGGTGCACTACAATTTCACACCTCTTCTTTCTCTTCTCTCTTTTTTTATTTAGAATCGAGTTCTGTTCTGGCTTGACTGAGTGATTGAACCTTTTTCAAGTGCTGTCTGAAGGAGACAGCTTATCGTTTGCTGGATCAGGGGTGTGTTTGGCTCTTCATCCGAGATCTTAAGATCTGTTTTTTTTCATTCTCTCTTCCTGTTTGCTTCCTGGAAATCGTAAAATGTTCACAGCACGAGGGAAACTTTCGAGGAGATAAGTTGTGCTTAGCCAGAACACCAGAGCATGGTAGGTAAGGTCTCTTGACAGCATGGTTTCAAATTAGACCTAATTTTTTGGGGAAAAAAAATAGTGCTCAGACCCACGTGTCTGGAAGCTTCTCTATTTTTCTTGCTCTATTTTGCAGTCCGATCAAAGGTACTGCCTTCCCTGGCTGAAAACAGCGACTAGGATGCTCCAGGGGTCCTTTAGTCTCCATTCATTCGTGCGTCGCTCCTGCTCAGCAAGAACCATTTTTAAAATAGCTTGTGACATAGAGGAGCGAGTCAGAGTTTAATGATCAAAATGGTACAAAAATAACTGTCTAGTGATGGACGTGTATTTTTATAAAAGACAAGACACTGTGTTTTCTGTTTGCAGATCTGAAGTGGTGGTAGGAAATCTTTAGCTCCATTTGTTTAACATTTCCAAGCCTTTATGTACTGCTGTGCGTGTTAACCAGGCAGGAAGATTAGCATCTGCTGTATGCAAGGTCTGCTTGGAGTGGGAATATGAGATGGAAAATAGTTCAAATGGTGTTTTGAAAAGATGTCTCTAAAAATAGCTCGCTTTTCTTCTTGCAGAGCCCACCAGCCTAGGCTGTGAGAGGCTTTCGGTCTTTTCATGCATGTAGCCACTTCTAGAGGCAGGAGAAGTGCTGTTATCCTCCATACACAGAAATGAGGCACAAAAGAGCAGAGGGGGCTGTAGAAAAGCAAGGACCTGTGTGGGTGGGATGCTGCCCTCCTGAACAGGACCTGCTGGCACAGACCTATTTCTGTTCCTGCCCTGTCCCTCACCCACAGTTTGGACCCAGTTCACGGATGTGTAGCTGGCCTTTGCGCCTGGGATCTCTGCATGGTTTTCAATACCTCAGCCTCTGAGGTAGCCCAAGACCCCGTGACTGATCTTCAGGGCACTTGCAATGCTGGGAAGAAGGCAGCCCGGGGTAAATTACTTATCCAAAGAGGCTGGAAGGATGTTCCTGGACACAGGGACTTGGGCTGCATGGCACCATGTGGGATTGTAGATGTGAAGGCTTTGTAGACCTCTTAGGGTATTTCACACAGAGCTTTTCATTATTTAACATCAAGTGTCTATTGCAAATGCTTTAACTGAGGGATTAAGCACGTTTCCCAGGCAGTGGTGGAGCAACAGCCTTGGCTTTTTTGGCTGCTCCACCACCAAAGTGCAGCATCCACCCACCATGCTGACATTCTAGCTTTCTATTTCAGCAGGGCTGCAAAATACCAGAATTCTTGAAATTGCATATTCTGGAAGAAATATGAATTCTAGTAGCTTACTAGCCAAGCCAGCCTTGGACTTTTCCCAAGAGATGCAGCATGAATGACTGCAGGGAGGTGACCCATGACATTCTCCAGCTTCAAACCATACCCTTTCAGTGTGCAGCGTGCCATGGTCTGGAGGCACAAAAGGCTGCAGACGGATGTCTCGGGAGCTCTGTCATGTCAACTCCTATAAGCTTCACGAGATCCTTATTTTCCATCCAAAGGAAAGAGAGGAAGGATGAAAACATTACCTTACCATACTGCCTGTGAGGCTCAAGAGACGTTGGAAAACCTTCCCTTGGTCCTATTTCTTGGGCTAAGTTTTTGGGGATGTCTCAGAGTAGTTGGAAAGAGCTTCTAACTGAGTCAAAGCAAACGTGACTTGACCTGCATCTCCGGTCAGGTCCTTTCTAAGCAGGGTTTTCCAAGAGAGTTCAGGCAAGAGCCTGCATCGGCAGCCACAAGGCTTGTGGTTAACCAGGGATTTATGGAGATCAACTGAGAGCAGCTTGATTTGGGAGGGGGAAAATAAGGTGTTTGGGCAGGAAAGGGTAGGAGGAGAGGAAGAAAGTGAATACAGAAAAGGAGGAGAAAAGCTGCAGTACCCAGCCTGGAAGAGATGTCCCAGGAATAAAAGGGATTTGTCTGTTGTCTGTGAGGCTCCGGGGGGGAACTGGTGTGTGGGGACTGTGCATCTATCTCTGCCCACTCCTAGACAGCCGCTATTCTGTTTGCCTCCCGCTTTTAGTCACTAGCTGTATTTCTCTTGGTATTTTTATGGATTTGTTTTTCCTATTTTATTAACAGAACGGCTGCGTTTTACCACAGGCAGGATGAACCTGGACTTTCTGCTGAAAATTGACGGGTTGTGATGTGTTTTACTGAGCAGAGCCTCCTAGGAAAGGCTCCAGTCGCAGCAGAAATCACCAGGGAGGTTTCACGGAGCAGCGATCGACTCTCTGCGTGTGCTCAGCCACTGGCCTAGTATTTTATCACTGCTATGTTTTGATTGTACTTTTTGCAGATTTCTCTTCTTTTTTTTTTTTTTTTTTTTCTTTGAGATCAAAGTCATATTTTTATTCATCAGTGAAAATAAGAGCACGTAGCTGTTTGATCATAGACAGGAAAATACCCAGAAGGGCCAGCTGCAAACTGGTAGGTCTGTTGCAAACTTATTAGCTTGGCTTAAGCTAATGGCTTACTTGGATAAAATAAAATCAAAATTGGGTGAACTTCCCAGGTCTTAGCTGGGAGAAGACTCTTTTCCCAGCTAAGACAGTTCATGTGCTGCAAACTGATCTCTGAGACCAAAGGCAGAGGTGCTTCCTCTGGGAACTAACCTGTGATCTTCTGTTGAGCTGCTACTTGCCAGTCCCAGGTGTTACTGATCTGAGAGGTTCCTGGTTCCTTGTGCAGGGCGTCCGTGGGGCAAAGGGCTCTCACTGGTGTCTAAAATCCACCCATGTAAGTGAATGAAGTGCTAATTGCATTAGAAGGTAATTCAGGGCCTTTGTGCATTAGCAAGAACTCCATTATCTGTCAAGGCCCCTATTTCGTGGCTCTTTGTACAATGCACATCAAAAGTGCTAAAGCTTGGGAAGACCCCTGTCCCGGGAATGCCGGTCAGCTCCTTTCCTTTGCACATGCAGGGCTGAGATTGCTTTGTTAGTTAAGGCTTAAACTAGTGCAGAGGCCTTTCGAAGTTCAAAGGCATGTTAATCTGAGACAGTCATTCAAGTCACCCATTGATAGAATTGGGAGGGGAAATACAAATATAAATATTTATCCTCCACACAGATAACATTGTCATGCGATACAGACTTTAGTGAGCTGTTCTATATTCTGTGTATGCTTAGACATAGCAAAGCATTTTGGAAATGATGTGTACTGGTGAAGAATGGTGCACATAACTTATTTTTTTCTATCAGAGAGCTTTTCCTATGGAAGGTAACTAAGTGAAGGGCTCTGTTTTAGCCCCTTCAGAGGTCTTGGTGTGCTAAACAACAAGGCAGAAGCTTTGGGCTTTTGACATAAACACCTGGCTATTTAGCTGATCACCAGCAAGTCTACTAATGAGAGTTAAAAGCACTTAAGCTCCAAGGTGAGTGGCAGGGCATGTGTTCTTTAAAGCCTATGGAGAGCTTGGTTGCACTGCTAGGGTTTCAAGCCTCCACTTAAGTGCTTGGCAGCAAAATGGGGGTTTGGAGACGTTTCCTGCCAGGATTGGGGCTGAGGAAGCTCCATCCAGCCCAGCTCTTCCGACTTGATCCTGTCACAGGACACAGGGCTCCAGGGAGGCTCTTCCTTCCCGCTGCCAGGAGGTGCATTTGGGAGATTGGGTTGCAGGGGGTGGCACCACCTCTAGCAGCTGATGGGAGAAGCAGAGAGGAGGCCCTGGCTCTCCTGAACACAAAGCTCTCAGCAGGAATTAAAAGCACAGCCCTGTGCAGCTCATTGCATTAAAGGGCTGCTGATGGAGGTCAGGCACTCCTTGATTTGCAGCTAATTGGCTCTTACTGGAAAAAGCTGCTAGATGGGTGTGGGAGCAGGAGGTCACATCTTCCCTTTGCTCCCAGTAATTAATGCCCTGGTCAAACAGCTTTCTTACAGGATCATGGCTATGGAAAAGGGAGGGTCGTGTTAGCTGATCCAAGAGGCCTCCTCTTCCCTGGATCTGGAGAACATTCCCATGGAGCTTGGAGGAGGAGGCAGGTGATGCTCCAGGAGAGAGAACCCTGGTGATTTGTTTGCACAGCGCCCGGGAGGCCATGGGCAGGGTGGGCCCTGCCTGGGAGTTTCTGGGAATTTTGAGATGAATTTTTGCGTGTTCTGAAGGAAGCCTGTTCAGTACTGAGGAAGGAGCAGAAAATAGTGCAGCTAGGTAGGAGTATAGGCATTGAACAAGCCAGGATTTCAGGAAGTTGTCCATAAATAACCTGGAAAAAATAATTAAAATGCCATTCACACTATCAAAATCCTGAATGAAAAGTCAAGGTGCGATTTTTTTTTTAAGCTCAAAATATATTGTGTGTTTTTTATTTTGGCCTCAACATGCAGTTTTCAATCTTAGGTGCAGTTTTGCTTCCTTTTTTTTTCCCCTCTTGGTTTCTTGTGGCGTCTCTTGTACCATCATTCCTGCCTGACATCCGCAGTGGCTGCTGTTATGAAATCATCAATACTTTTAATTAAATGTCCTGATTTTTCTCTTCACCCAGATAATTAAATGCTTAATAAAAACAGCCCTAGCACCTTCCCACAGCTATTTCCCACTTGATCACTGTATCCTCACTGCCTCGTCTTATCTCATCTTGTTTTCTTTTCCATTTTTTCCAGCACTTCCATCAAATTGCATAGGTTTGGAGCCCTTTCTTTATGTCCCATGTTGTGTGCCTTGCTGAAGGACTCCTCATGTTGAGGGATGCTGCTGGCAAACTCCCCAAAGGGTTTTAGGTGCTTGACGTGACGGATGGACTCTTAGATCCAAAAAAATCCACCCATGCTTGAAGGCAGGAGTTTTCAGCTGTGATAAATCCACCCATACCTGAAGCCAGGAGTTCTGGTCCATGCCTTTTCTCCAGTCCCTCTCCTGCTTTTTATCTCTAGCTGTGTTTACCAGGCTTCACTGCGCTCCGGTCGTTCGGAGCTCTGCAGTTTTTAATGCTTTCTTCAAAGCCATTTGTATGCTTGCAGCCATTAATTTTATTTTGTTCTTCCATTCTCATGGGCAGATTTCTAATGGAAATAGTGCTGAGGTGAAAATACTCCTCTTGCTCTCCTCCAGCTCTTTTAGCTATTAGTAAATAATTACCCTAATTTTATTCCTTTGAGTTGAAAATTGTTATATGTATATCTATATCTTGTTTGATTCTCTCCTTTTCACATAAACTGATTCTTATTCTCAAACCCAACACAGTCACATACTAAAACAGGTATGTTTTGTTATGCAAAAACCAAATATATATACCAAAGCAGACAATTACAGGGTGCTATCTGAATACTAAGCTGTCACACTGGTGTTGCGTGTTACATGGGTACTTGCTGTGCCTTTCTTTACATTAGAAGTTGCAGAGGCTGCAACTTCTAATCATCTGTCCTTAAACTGGCATACAAATTGGCAGAATAAAGGTGTGTTACCTTGCAAGGCTAAAATTATGCCCTGTAAACTTTCTGTTGGTGTTGGCATGCGAAAACTTAACTGTCTTGTAAGTTTGGCTGTAGGCTGGACAGAAGAGGATTTGGGCAGCAAAGAGAAGGTCCTTGCATGGAATAAGAAGAACACTTCTCAAATGTTTTGCTTGGCATTAAATTCTTTCCTTATAGGTCGTGACTGGTGTTTCATATATGACAAGCAATAAGCAACCTAGGCAAGGCCTAAGAGAAACCGCTTTTCTCATGCAAAAGAGAAATTGCCTTTCCTTTGCTTTTCTGTAGCTGATATTGGAGTCCTGTTCTGCTTAACTACCTCTAGGGAGGGAAGGAGCTGTGGCAGGGCTGGCTGTGCGCCCCACTCGCTGGGAAGAGAGGTCAGCTCTGGGATTTCATAGCAAAACTGGAAGCAAGAGGAAGGGCCAAGGCTCTGGACTGCTAATGAGTCCCATCTTCAACAGCAAAGCTTCTAGTTCTGTGGCTAAATGTTTATCTGCCAACATGTAAAGAGATTAAGGGCTAAAGGAGGAAAAAAATGTACTGAAAAATTTTCTTCCTTGCATATGAAACAAATAAACAAACAAAAAAGCTCCAACTTCTCAGTTAGATTTACCTGAAGCAGTAAGTTCTGTGTGCATTTTGTGGTTGTAGAGTTGTTTCAGAATGCTGTTCAGGGAAATTTTGGGTACTCAAGGCACCTAAAAGAGTGTGCTGGGATAAGAGCGCACCTGGGCATGTACTTACACATGGCTTATTCCTCCTCCACTGCTGCTGTCCCCAAAGGGGAGGAGCAGAAATGTGTTTCACAAGCACCCCGAAGAAGACGCTGCAGAAGAACTTGTGCTTGGCTTTCTTTTGTTCGTACATAAGCTTCTCCTGACTAACCTCCTCTTTTTGGCTTTGTCTTGCAGATAAGTAAACAGCAGCTACAGACAATCAAAGATCGATTCCAGGCCTTTCTCAACGGAGAAACCCAGATTGTGGCAGATGAAGCATTTATAAACGCTGTCCAGAGCTACTATGAGGTAAGGAGAGACGGTTTCAATATCCATATGAATCACTGCTCTTTTCCCAAGGCACAGTTCAGATTTTGAACCCATGTTCTTTGTCCTTCTGGAAAAAGCACAAAACAAAGGCAAGCACGAGGCATCTCCAGGGCCTGAATGTGTGATACAAGATTCCTAAGGCCCAGGATTTGAAGATGCATCTCCCGTAAGACACCTGTGGGGCCCCATATTGTGGTGCATCCCGTAAGTTGGTGATGGAGATGACACATTGCCCAACAGTTGAAGTACTTTTTCCATAAACCCTCTTGAAAGACAGTCCTGTTGAGCAAGGCAGCACACTGTGAAAATAACAGAGCCAAACAACTCATTAAAGAGTCTCACCTTGGACAAGAATTTAAATTAAATGGAAATGTTAAGGAATAAAATTCTGTGGAAAATCACAGTAATTTAACTCTTCTCCCTATTTGTGTGATAAAAGCTATCCTGCTGATTCCAGTGATTCAATACCAATTCCAGATTTTGTGTTGCCCTAGCAATTATTAACAGGCACCCACACATTGCCGGTAAAAATAATAACCTGCAAAAGGAGAGGGCTATATTTTTACACCTTTATACTTAAATGTAGGTTAAGAATTTCTTTCTTACATCTTCAAATTGAAGAATTTCTTTCTGATACCCTTTAAGCAGTTTACTTTAAAACAGGGAAGCTGCCACAATGTAAATTAGATGTCCCATATTTCCTGTGAAAAAGAGCAAGAAACGGCTGGCCAGTATTTTCGGTTCTTGTTGAAGCTTCTGTCTTATGTCTGATGGGCTTTAGGATTTTCAGCAAAAACCTTCTCATTTTGCCCTTTGCATGCACTGATAAGGGGAAGCAAGGGGGAAATACGACTAGATTGCACTGAAGAACATGAAGCATCATTCATAATTGTGCAAAAGAATAATTATGTATATCCGTCTTCTTGCACTTC
Organism: Rhynchotus rufescens; assembly: GCA_032273925.1. Taxonomy (NCBI): domain Eukaryota; kingdom Metazoa; phylum Chordata; class Aves; order Tinamiformes; family Tinamidae; genus Rhynchotus; species Rhynchotus rufescens. The sequence continues at coordinate 5,261 of JAVCKT010020331.1, read as the reverse complement.
TTTGTATTGAGCCTTTCATTTTTTCTCAGAATGAAAGAGCTGCTGTTTTTGAAGCAAGTCGGCTCTTGTGATGTGTATGAGGAGTGTCGCCTTTCGTTTTGTTAGCCTTTCTGCAAACCATTTCTCTTTCTCCCTAGAGCTATTCTGTCATAAAAGGTGAAGATTTTGATTTGCCAACACAGACTATCTCTGTGGAAGTAACATCTAAGAGAGAACAAAAATCAGATATTAAAACTATAGAGAATTTTAAGTCTATTAAAAAAAGGCAGCAGCTGGCTCTGAAAGGAAAACACAAATTATCCCTGGATTAACTCTATTAAACTGGCCTAATAGTTACTGCTCTGTCATTCTTCTCTGTACAGGAAGGAAGCTGCAAGTAATTTACATCTCTTATCAGAAAAGAAATTGCCAAGGGATCATCAGTTTATCACAGCTTCACTGAGCAGATGCTCTTAGAGGAAGTTTTCAAGAAGGCAAAAGCAACATTTTAGGATGTAAGAGCAGCATAATCTGTTTAGATAAGGTTATTGGGGCAGGAGAATGAAACTGCTAAAATAAAGACGTGCCTGTTCCCCGGTGGGTCCAGGCAAAAATTTGGCCTGAGCAATTCCAGGAGTCCTATGCTTTGTAATTAGCATTAAATAATCAAGCTTATCAAAGATGTCTGAGAGAAAGAGGTCTGCAAACTACATGCTTTTAGCTTGCCAGATGCACTGCTGGCCATACCCTACTCAAAAGGGGCTACAAAAGCCTCATCTGTTGTGTAATTCTTTACTCTGGATCCTTCACTCTAATTTTTTACTGCTTTTTAAGTTGGTTTCCTTCAGCTCACAGCAGTGCTTTTGCTTCCCTTCTCCCTAGCTGTCTAGCTCATGGGGCAGTATAGAGAGGACTTGTAGGAAACAAACCTTTTAACTTGTTTTAACATATTAAGCTGCAGGATGTGCTGTGGGCTTGGAACAGGCTAAAACTGACACTGCCCATCTGGTGGTTTTAGTAAGGAGTTCACCTGCTATCAGGACAGAATAAGGTTTGTTCTCTTCCCGTGTTACCTGGGGAATGGAGTTGTTGTTGTTGGAGAAGGAAATAAAAGTTTCATGGGGAGTCAGGGATGCGTTTAATGTCCTTATCCTGAACATGTGTGCATGGTAGCGCTCTGCTGAGCGCGCTGTCACGGGGGTAAACGTGTGCTTGTCAGTCTTGGGTTTGTTGACAGCACTGCAGACAAAATAAAAGGCAGAGTGGTCTGAGCAGACTCAGCTCTGGGGCTGCGGAGCACCCTTGTGCTCTGGGAATGCTGCAGATCCAGCGGGTGAAGGATGGGAGACAGACCCACCAGGCTCCAGCAGGTGCTTTGGGAAAACAGGCCCTCTCCTGCTTCCACGGAATAAAACTTCATCTGACAACAACCATAACCTTTTCAGTAGGTGTATTTGGGAGATGCTCTATGAGACCCGTTCCCACGCTGCTGCTGGCAAACAGGACCAGGACACGTGTGAGCTGTGGCAGCTCACGCACAGATGTGGCAGAAGGAGGCGTCTGGCCCAGCCCAAGGCCGGTTTCTCTCTCAAGTGCTGGCGTTGGCGCCCGTTAGGATTTTGCTCCAGTAATTATCGACTCCTGGTGATCTTATTAGGCAGCCTCATAGCTGGGCAGCTCGCCTGTTGTCTCCCAGAGAAAGCAGCTCACTCTGCAGCACAAAACAATTTCCATGACAAAATACCTTTTTTCCTCCTCCCATTTCTCTCCCCTTTCCCTGCCTCGCTTCCGACTGACGCTCCCTGGCGCTGCCTCCTCCCTGCCAGCCGCTGCCTTCCCCGCTCCTGCTGCCTGCAGCTCTGGCTGCCCAGGCTGAACGAGGCGCCGTGGGCAGGAGCCGGTTCCCCCAGTGCTGTCCTGGATCGCACTGGGACCAGGACCTTGCAGGGCACGAGGCAGCCGCGCTGCCCGCAGCGGGAAGTCATGAGCTCTGTCCTGTGGGTGAGGCCAAGGTGGGGCCAGACACCAGCTGATGGTTGCAGGTTGGATGTGAGCATCAAGGAAGAGTTCCGTGACCTCTTGCTGTTTGCAGCAGTCCAGGTTTGGGAGACTTGCTCAGCTGGGGCTGCATCCACATCTTCGATTTTTGGTAGGTCTCACAACTGAACAGTACTGGTAGGTACTGCTGAGCAAACTACCCTCACACATAGAGTGTTACTGCTCATATTTATGCTCTGCAAAGAAGGTAAGTACCTGCTGATAATGTCTGAGCATGGATGCCCTCCTTGACGTTAAGGCTGCTGGAAGCATCCTGCTCCTGGCCACCTTGTCTGCTGGGAGCACTTCCCAGTGCACTGATATCAACAGAAAAAAATGCCCCAGCCCTTCACTGGCACCACTGCTGGGCTCTTCTTGGAGCAAAACCCACTAACGTTCCTGGCAGGTGCACGTTGCTGTCAAGCAGCTGGGAACATGGGGTGCTGAGCTGCTAAGTGGTATAAAAATCTCACCATGTCCTCAGGTTATCCTCAAGCTCTTTAATTATTGAGAGCTGACAGATAAGCCCCCTGTGTTGGCACAGCTTCCTCCCAGCCTGCTGCATTCATTGATTCTCAGTGTCTTTTATAAAACAGCAGTTCTTGCTAGAAATCGATTGCTCTGCTCCCGTGTTGAGGGCATGGGAGAGGACAGCCAACACATCTCCCTGTCTCCCTCTCACCCTTCAGTTCTCCCTTATTCCCATGGGATCCTGTTCTCTAGGGAGTCATTTTAACTCTACTCTCCCAGCACCGATTGTGCAGGTTGGAAAGACCCAAGGATGACGATGACATGTGTCCTACTGAAGGTAATGTCAAACAAATGCAGATGTGCAAATCCTGCCATTTTGTCACAACGGGGCCCATGTCCTTGCACTGATCAGAGCTTTCCCAGGTCCTGGCTATGAGGGTAAATGCAGTGCAATGCTGTTGACTCGGGCAGGATGACTGGGCTCCTTCCAAGAAGGCAGAATTTGTCTCAAAGAATGTAGCTGTGCAATAGCTTTCTTATTAAAATGTTATCCTGCTTTCCTAAAGGGTGTTATGTATCTGGCTAAAGTGGGATCATAGCCTCACACAAAACCCTAATTACATCAAAATGTTTCCCTTCTAGTAGACACAAAGCAGAAGCTTTACCTGATTTCACTCCACTCCACACAGTACAGATTAAACTGCTGTCAGTCCTGTAATATGTGTCTATCCTGGAGAACAGCACAAAGCATCCAGGCAAAGAGCTAGTGATTTTCCCTTTAGGGAATCCAGCTTGTGGCGATAGTTCAGAAGCAAGGAGGGTGTTTTTAAACTGACATCATTTGAAGTCCCTCTTTCCTTGCAGGTATTTCTAAAAAGTGACCGCGTTGCCAGGATGGTGCAGAGCGGAGGCTGCTCTGCAAACGACTCCCGGGAAGTCTTCAAGAAGCACATTGAGAAGAGGGTGCGCAGCCTGCCAGAGATCGATGGCCTCAGCAAGGAGACGGTCCTCAGCTCCTGGATGGCAAAGTTTGATGCTATTTACCGTGGCGAAGAGGATCCCCGCAAGCAGCAGGCCAGGATGACGGCGAGCGCGGCCTCGGAGCTCATCCTCAGCAAGGAGCAGCTCTACGAGATGTTCCAGAACATTTTGGGGATCAAGAAATTTGAGCATCAGCTTCTGTACAACGCTTGTCAGGTAAGAGTCTTCTCTCAGGCAGGGTGGAAGTAGAAAGGTTGTATCTGGGGAAATGGTTGTGAATGGAAATGTTGCTGTTACACAATAGAAACTTTGGTCTGATGGGACTGTTTTTTGAGAGAACTTCCATGAGGAAAGTTGTTCTTGACTCATGCTGGGATTTCTTTACTGCCAGTTACGTTTTGGCTATCCAGGTGGGTCTCTTTCTCTTGATTTGTGTGTGATGTCTCTTGGTTTGTTGCTTGGGATTTTCTTTGTGGCTTTTTCAGATGGTTCTTGGAATATTTTCTTTCATAAAATCTCAAAGGACTCCTGAGAAGGGAAGATTTATTCTCACTGTTGTGTGGATGAGCAGATCTTTGATGGTGCCTAAGCTCCCCCTGAGTTAGCCAGGTTCTTTCCTAGAAATACTCTCACAACATGATGTTAAGGAAAGTAAAACCTTATTTAATCATATCTATAATTTGATTATACTAGTATGTAAACTTAAGGTACCACTTAGGAGTATTCTTCAATAAGTTACTAGTTGTACGTCTAGCGACTAAGAAAGAATTTGTGGATTAAGACCAGTTCAGATCCATCACTCTTTAACATTTTGAGGCAATTTTTGCTCTTTAAATATCCCAGTGCTGGTCTAAGCCAGCCGTACACATTCAAGTTGGTCCAAAAATTGGCTGCAATTGTAAAGCTATTAGTTTCCCAGAACAATTTGTTGTGATAAAACACTTTCAAGGTGACTGATGTACATACACATAGTTTATCCAGCAGACATGGAGGGGGCTCTGCAGTGTTACTGGAATAAACTGATTTTGTAGCTTTGCATGTAACTGCTGATGTTCAAGAGAACAGCACATCTCCCTCCTTCAGCTGCCCTTGGTTTGCGAGATGTTACTGAGTGGTCACACCAGGTGGGCTCTTCTGCTGCCACTTGCTTGTCTCTGCTCCAGTCCAGCCGACAGAAGCACTTTATTGCAGCCCATGGTAACAGTATTTGAAGCCGAGATGCCCTGCAGGTGAATGTCTTGGGCAAACTTGCTTGCTGAGGTTGTGTGGGGTATCCTTAAGTAGAGATTCGGTGACGTGGAGGTTTGGGAAGCAGCAGCTGCCTCTGCCTCCCCACGCGCCTGCAGACCCCAGAGGAGACCCCATCTCTGCTAGTGCCCAAATCGAGATGTTTCCCTTTCTCCTGTAGCCTCGCTATAAACAATGGCAAACACCTCACCTGCCCAGTGCCTTCCATCAGCTCCCAGTAAGAACCATTTCTCTAGGGGTCCTGAACTGGGTTCTTGCGTTTCCAGCAGCCCTTGCTAAAGGCTGTCACTGGCTGTCAGGCTGCCAGTGATCCACGTTACATCCCCCTGCAACTGGATAGAAATTTTGCGGGCAGGATAAAGAACATTGGAGTCGAAAGCGGGGGGAAATCTCCTTGTGAGATGGCTCACAAGGCTAGCTGGCTGAGGGGGCAGACCTGGATCTCTTCCTCATAACTTAGGGGATTCAAGTTCTCATTGCAATTAATACATTCTAGAGCAATTCTGTTATTCTTCTGTCCAGACATTCCCAATGCATTTCAAGAA
>JAVCKT010020329.1:16511-40441 GCA_032273925.1 Rhynchotus rufescens | reverse complement strand
GGCCCCACAGCCTCCGCACTGCCCGGCCCCGCAGCCTCCGCACTGTCTGTCCTGCAGCCTCTGCACTGCCCGGCCCCGCAGCCTCCCCACTGCCTGGTCCTGCAGCCTCTGCACTGCCTGGTCGTGCAACCTCCGCACTGCCTGTCCTGCAGCCTCCGCACTGCCCGGCCCTGCAGCCTCCGCACTGCCTGTCCTGCAGCCTCCGCACTGCCCGGCCCCGCAGCCTCCGCACTGCTGGTCCTGCAGCCTCCGCACTGCCCGGCCCCAGAGCCTCCTCACCGCCTGTCCTGCAGCCTCCGCATTGCCTGTCCCGGTGCGGCTCCCTTGAGCTCAGCGGGCAGCGGGAGGTGCAGAGCACCTGGAGGGGTTTGAGACGCTGCCGTGCGCAGGACCTGCCGCGGCCGCCTGGGCTCGGTGCCGTCCCGCTGTGGTTACAGCCACAAGTGAGTGGCCACAAGGGGAAGGGCAGCGTGGCACAGCACAGCTGGGGCTGGAGCTGCAACGCTGAACACGCGGCGCAATGCTGCGGGAGAAGCTCCACGGTGAGGACAGAGATGGACTGACTGCTGCTCCTTGTAGGCAGCTCCTTAACGCACACAAAACGCAGGCACTGAGAGGGTCTTCCCTGTGAAAGATGCAGAAAATTATTCTCACCCATTGTGGGTTAATTTTACATGAATTCTTGAGATGAAACGCACGCCACCTAGCAAGGTAATGGCAATGCCTTAGAGAGAGCAAATGCGACCAGGGAAGTGTGAGAACAGGTCCAGTCTCTCCTGGTGGAGAGGGTGAAAAGGAAGGTCCGATGGTGAAAACAAATTTGGTAACGATCTGAGAGGGATAGCAGAGCAAAGCTAGGGACAGCTTTAACAAGCAAGAAGCAGCTTTGCTATGAGACCCAGGAGTGAGGTCACTTAGCTTTTGCTTACAAAGAAGATACATTCTCTTTTCTAAGGCACCAAACTGGACTTTATTAAAAGACTGCAGCATCTTTGATAAGATCTTTGCCTGCTAACTCCCCATTGATTGGAGATGTGGAGCTTGGAGGCACTTTTACTTACCCAGGTTGTTCTGGGTGACTCCTGGTGAACACAAGCAAGCGCTTTTCTTCTTCCAGAAATTCTGGGGATCATCCACGCTCTTTTGTCAGAGACTTTGTTATTTTACCCTCTGGATGATTTAGGTTTTTAAAGGTTACATGTATTTTGAAATCTTCCATTCTTTGGATGTTTGACTTCAATATTTGTACAGTAGATCTTTTGGAGCTCTGCAGCTAGCAAGTTATTTTTTTAGTGCACAGAACAGAAAAATGCAGCTCTTGCCATTCTGGCTGTTTTGCCAGGTCTTTGCAAACATCTAGGCATTAGTGCTACCTATATATAAAAAATTTGAATTACAGCTCCTTGTTTTTGAAGAGACTCGTCATGCGCCAATAGCAATGCACCTTGCATTGCTATTGGCAATGCAATGCACCTTGCAAGGTGCACCAATGCACTTTGCAGCTCAGCTGAAAACGGAAGTTAATGGGAAAATGGGAAGTAATGGGGAAAAGCCGTAAAATTCCATCTGCGGCTGCCGGAGCGAAGCAAAAATAGCTGCATTCCCCGGAGCGCTCGCGTGCCCCAGGTCCTTTGGACGGGCTCCGCACCCTGTCCCTCCGCGGGGCAGCCCGTCGGGCTGGCAGTGCAGGGCACTGAGCAGCCCGGGGCAGCGGGGCTCCGCGCGGCCCGTGCCCACCCGCTGTCCCGTGTTCCTTAGGCCTTGGAGGTGGCCCCGGTACCTGGTGCATCCGAGCGCGTTACTGTGGAGCAGCCTATGCTCTGAAACGACATTTCTGCTTTAGCTCCCGAGCGGTAGCATTTAAGGGCTGAGACGCATGTCAGAGTGTGGCTGTTTGCAGCGGAAGGGACTGAAGTGTGCGGCTGAACAGGCAGTTTGGGTGAGGGCTGAGCACTGAGCACCGAGCACTGAGCACCAAGCTCTAAGCACCGAGCTCTGAGCGCCAAGCTCTGAACACCGAGCACTGAGCACCGAGCACCGAGCACTGAGCACCGAGCACATGGGCCTTGAAGCCTTTGCTGGCCCCCGGCAGCGCCACCGACCCGCAGGGCACAGCAGCGGTTTTGCTTTTGCTCCTGAGTAGCCTCTGCTTGGTTTCCTTCACCTGTGTCCAAAGCAGGGTCACACTCCTCATCCTTTCTCTCATGGCTATTGCTGATGAAACTACACGGGACCGGATCTCCGTGCCCCTTGCCTTCCCATTCCTCATCCTCACCCAACATGACAAACTCCAGCCAAGTGGCAGAGCGTCCCAACCAGACCCAGCATTAGCATTTAAGTATGTGTGTGTGTGTGTGACATGTCTACCTGTCTTCAGTTTTACAGGGAAATCCATCTCCAGACACGACACCGTACTCGGAGGTGCAGGGCTGGGTTGAGGCTGCAGCATCGGCTGACCACATTGCTGGAAATGCAGCTCCAGGTGATGCCTCTTCTGCATGGAGCGACATTCCTGGGGAAGGCAGGATGCTCAGGGCTCTTCTGCATGCTCGTGGCAGCTCCCACCTTCCTCCTGGTGTGTATTTACTGGGTGACTTCATCACCTCCCAGCGCTTTAGTCTCGTTCATTTTCACACACGCATTCACTGACACACTTGGAGGCTGTTTTCTGTGCGTGTGAAAAACAACGCGGCAGAGCATGACTCAAGGTGCCCAGCTTTGCTTTCAGAAGTGATTTGAAAGTCATTTCAGATGCCCCGGACTGCACACCGAGTAGTCTCAGGCAGTGCTGCATGCCTCACCTTTGAAATCCCATTAAAGGTTCCTTAAATTGGACACCCAACAGGCAAGGCACTCAAAACGACCTGTCACTAATGGAAATGTAGGCCTTAATGTTTGCAGTTATTAATAGGCCTTTCTGGCTTAAGTCCTGCTCGTCTGAAAGGCTTTTCTTTCAGTGACTGAAAATCTAAGTACTGCCATTTCCCTTGGGCTTAGTGTAGGTCCTGATTTATCTATTATTTTCAGTGCAGGCTTCCCAGAGGCCCCTTATATTGCTGCTGTGTCTCGTTTCAGTTTTGAATTGCATTCAGATTTACCAGGCTTTTATCTCAATAATATTTCCATTCTTTGCTTTCAGGATGTTAAGTGCTAGCTGGGCAGCAATGCTTCTTTAATTTAAAATATCTCATCAAGTCTTCCTCTGAAAACTTCTTCTCTCTCCTCTTGCTGGTCCCCCTCCCCTCCCCTCATCTCCCCTCCATGCAGGTTGGACTGTTTGATTCTCCCTTCTGTTTGGAAAGGAGACGAGTACCAGTGTTTGGTGCCTGGGGGGGATTCACAGCATTCCAGCCACGGGTGTTCAGGGTGTGGAGATGTTCCTGGATGTGTCTCTGCACCTGAACTCGCTGTTCTCCAGCCCAGGCCCTGCTGGTGGCGCGCGGGACACGGCAGTTCCCGGGCTGGCCGCAGGTCACCAGGCGGCTCGTGGCCCAGCTGCGGCTTTGGCCGGTGGCCTTGGTTCCGTCTGGGCTGCCTGGCAGGTCTCGTCAGAGAGACTCCCGCAGCACCATCCGTGTGCGGACTGTGCTGAAGGAAGTTGACCTGGGTGATTCTTGGGGGAGATGGGATCGCACAGGGCTACGTGGGGCTGCACGGGGCTGTGTGGGGCTGCATAGGGCTGCGTGGGGATGTGTGGAGCTGCGTGGGGCTGTGTGGAGCTGCGTGGGGGCACAGACAGCCCTGTCTCTGCACGGACGATCTGCCTGCAGCCCTGCAGAGACTTTCAGGGAGCTGCTCAGTGTGGAAATAACCTGTGGCATCTTGGGGGAAGCGGGTGAGGAGAGGGAAGGATCAGATTTGAAGCATTTGGCTGAATTTGGCAAATAATGTCCTCTTTTTCCTAAAAAAAAAAAAAAAAAAAAAAAAAAAAATTGAACAGTATATTTGAGCATCTCCAAGGAAGGACAGCCCAGGTGGGCCCTGTGCCATGGATCACAGCCCTCCGAGCCCAGCCAGGTCTCAGGGCACCTTGTGCTCCCCTCACCCAGCCCACGCCTCCTCAGCCTCCATCGAGGATATTATGGGAGACTGCAACAAAAGCCCTAAGAACATCCTGAGCAGCCCAGGAAACCTCTGCCCAGCCCGCACTGTCCTGACCCCGCGCTGCTCCCTCACACAGGGGGGACGCCCTGCGCTGCTCCCCCTCAAACAGCCGGGATGCCCCACGCTGCTCCCCCTGAGCCGCCCCCTCTGCAGGGGGAGGATTCGGCCCCTTTCCAGGGAGGGGGCGCAGGCAGCGCCGCCCTGCAGCCCCCCGGCCCCGCGAGGCTCCCTTGAACATTCTGTGATTCTGTGGGATGTGGGTCGGGCGCCTCGCGCTTGCCTCGTCTCCACCTGCTTCTCTTTGCTCTCCGCTATCCGTCCTTGTGGGAGCCTGGGCGGATAACCTTTTAATAATCATCCGATATTCAAACACAAGTGTTCACTCCTATCGTGGCCTAATATTTGAGAAAGGCTTTAAGATGAAACGGGCTTTGCTGCGTCCCGTTATTGGCGCGCAGCCCCGCATGTGCGCGGTGCGAAAGGCAATGCTAACAGCCTGCAAAGGTCAGCGCTCCGTAAAAACCCTCTTCAAACCAAACCCTGACAGCCCCGACTCCCGCAGGGGCGAGTGCAGAGCGCCCGGCCCGCGGCAGCTCCACGCGCGGCCGCCCCCGCCCGGGGAGCAGCGCGTGGCCCCGCATCCCCGCATCCCGCAGGAGCAGCGCTGAGCGCGGCCCCGCGCCTCCCTTCCTGCCTGCCCCTTCCGCGTGTCCTGCACGTCCCGGCGGCCTGCGGGGACGGCCCAGCGCGCCGTGCACCTCATACGCAGCCTCTGGGATGATTAGGAAAGTCTGCAGAGAAAGACTTTTATTATTTTCCCAACATTTCAATCTTAAAAGCTGTTAAGATTTAATGATTAATAACAGAATCTCGCAAACCTTTAGGGGCAAAATGCTCCACATTTATTTACATATGAAATGTGTTTAATACAATTATAATGGACGTAGTGTATAATAACATCTGACAGCAGCAAGACTTTTAAGGAACCAAACGATTACTACTGTATCTCATGCAGCTATCTATATATACACAATTTGTTTTAAAAAAAAGTACAAAATTTGTTTAGGGATACATACAAGGTATAAAATGCAAAAACGAACCAAAAATGTAACTGTCATGGAGACCTGTGTGTGTGAGGGGCAGCGTGGGGAGGCTCCTGCTTGTGGTGCCGGCGCTGGCGCCGGAGCAGCTGCGCCCACGGACACGGAGCACCAGGACGCTCGGGCCCTGCAGTGAGAGCCGGCGGCCTCCACGAGCAGAAGGGAGAATGCGAAATGCTGCTTGCTCACTCCTCTGCCATGTTTAATAAGTTATACGACCAAAAACACCGTAATTATAAACCTAGTCCTCTAGTTACCTCTCATGTGCTCACTTCAGAGCAGCCCGGCGTGTCTATAGCGGTTTGAGCTCCGACCAAAGCACCTGCTGGCTACCCGAGCATGAGGTCCTGCGGACTCCCCTCCCGCAGCTCCCATGTTCACGTGTGCTGGCATGGCATTCCACATGGAGCTCCGCACAGCACCCAGTGCTCTGCACGGCACCCAGTGCTCTGCACAGCCCAGTGCTGTGCACGGCACGGCGTTCCGGATGGTGCTCTGCACAGCCCGGCACTCCGCACAGCCTGGTGCTCCACACACCATGGCACTCCACATAGCACCTGATGCTCCACACAGCCTGACACTCTGCACAGCATCCAGTGCTCCACATGGCACGGCGCTCCGCTCCGCACAGCACCCGGCGCCGCGCCTGGCGCGCAGCGTCTGTGGAGCGGCTGCAGCGTCCTGGGCTGGGAAGCCCGGGCTGAGCAGGCTGGCAGCAGCACCTGGGCTGGCTGCCCCTGCCGAGCGCTGCCGCCGGCTCCCAGCCGCCCCTGGACACCGCGCACGCTGGGGAGCTGCCCGGACGGAGGACGCTGTGCTGAAGAAGCCAGCTACAAGAAACAGAAACAGAACAAAAAACAGTTTTCCACTAGATACTGATACAAACACGTAACAAAGAGTATAAAAGTTATCAGCTTAAATATATACAAACTCTTTTCAACTCAAATACTGCTTTGATGTTTGGAGGGTATAGACAATGAGGTGAAGAGGACACATTTATGCAGAATATATTGCAACAGCCTGACCAGTACTGTTAACACTATTATGTGGTGAACTTTCTGTACCAAAAATGTCATTAATATTCCAATGTGGAGAGAGATTCCTGTGTTCTGAGTAACCCTATCACTTTTCAGCTGAGCTCATCCTTTTTGACTTGATGAAGGCCATGCCATGTGTTCTCATGTGAGTATTTAAGGCCGCTTCAGTTTCAAAAGTCTTTGCGCACACTTTGCACCTGCGGTCTGACGTGGCACCGTCAGGTGACTCGTCCTCATGGTTCGGTTTATTTTCTTGCTGATTATCCTCCCCAGAGCCGTTCTGCTTTGACACCGGCTGAGGCTCCTTCAGCTTGTGTACAATGAAGAGATGTCTGGAGAGAGACACGTGGGACGTGTAGCAGAGTCCACATTCCCTGCACTGGTATGAGGAGCCATCAGACTTATGCTGAGGAATATGTTCGTGAAACTGCAGAAGATTTTCTGTTGTAAAGCCACATACAGCACACTTGTGCACCTTAAAAACATTGATCTTCAGCTTTTTCAGTGGCTGAGTGATTGCGCCGCGCGGAGGCCTGAACTCCAGGACGGGCTCCTCCAGTTTGCGCTTTGGGCTGGGAACCTAAGGGAGACAAAGAGGATTTCACTGACCATAAATACAGATTTCATTTCTTAAGTGTTGTGGCTTGCAAACTTCAAAAACCTTCCTAGCAAAATTTTCATAAAGACGGTATTTGAAATCATACAAGTAACAACACAGTCTACATATGAGAGAAATACATACATATATTTTACTATATATGATATGTAAACCTTATTTTGTGTCTCTTAGTTACAGTATCTAAGGCACTGGATGGACATGAACAAGCATTTGCAAGCACAAATGCATTCAAGCTACACATGAGGCTGCAGTTGTGTATGTGGTGCAGAATAAATCAGACCTGCAGGAACACCAAACCACTCCAGGACAACCTCCAGAAACTACATGTTAATTATGTTTTTATTTCATGCATGTTTCATGTGGCAGATCATCTCTGATTGTTAAGAGTTAGACTAATATATTGGCAAAGAGCCAATTTAGAGCCCTTATTACTAATTAAATGGATTGTTTTTATTGTCTCCTTGTTACTGCTCCGACATGGATTTTTCTCAAGTATCCCTGTGTCCTCTTTAGCTCACATGTGCCCTGTGGTGTTTCAAAAAGACGTATTGCAATAAGAGCCATTTTTTAACGTTTAACTGTTGCAGTGAAACACAGTCATGCAAAAGACAAGGCACAGCCCATTTTTCAAAACCTCCGTGCTTGTGCCCCTGCCGTCCGCTCGGCACACGACTTCGCAGGTGGAAGTTCTCCCCACACAGAGCTCGGAAGAGGCCGTGAGCGGTCGGCCGCCTCGGAGCAGACCCAGAGCCGCCTGCTGAGCTCACTCGTCACCTCCGCGACGTCGCCTCCGTGCGCGGTGGGTGCCCAGCCCGACGCTGCTGCGCGCTGCAGCCGCTCGCGCTGCTCACGCGGGAGCTGCAGCCGCCCTCCCGTGAGCACCAGATCCCCGTCGGGGCAGGGCCTGAGGGATGGGCTGAAAGCAACAGCAGAAAAGCCCTATCTGTGCTCCCTGAGTGACTAACATCAGCCACTGGCTTTCAGAGACCACGTTCTGCTTCCCGTGGGACAGAAGCCATGCGGGAGCCCCTGAGCCTCTGGGGCTCATCTTCACAGAGCATGAGACTTCTGTGGGACCAAAATGACTGCATCTTTTTAAAAATCCCGGAAATGCACCTCCCCAAAGAACAACCCTTTTGTAACTAGAAGGATTTTCTAAGTGATTACCTTTGTATCTTCTTTTACTTCGCTTTCTTCCATATTGGTTGATTCAGTCATTTCTTTTACATCAGGGTCTTTAATGCCATGCATTAACTGAATGTGTTTTTCCAACATCAAGCGTTTGGTGAAGGTTCGTCTCGAATCGGGGCAGTGCCTGCAGGAACACAAGACAGACCCGCTAAGACGGCAGTCCTAAGGAGCAGAGCCCTGTCCTGATTGGGGGAATGGGCTCTGTGGGTAGGTCCAGGCAGGGACTTTCTCACAGACAGAGCACCAAGCTTATTCCAATCAGTTGCTCAGATAAGGACCATAACAAACACCAAATAAATATGAAATAAATGTACAATATTTGAACAACTTAAATTTACAGCAAATGACAAATTCTTTTGAGGTAAAACTCAAAATCTGGCATTGTGGGATCAGAATAAAGACCAGGGCAGCCGAGCCGCTTTCGCGCATGTCACCAGACCGTGTGTTTCTATGCGGCGCCTGCGCGAGGTCCCCTTCACCTAGAGGCAGAGGGGAAGTTGCGGTCCCGGGGCAGGATGAGCCCTGGGTGCCCCTCGTGTGGCTCGTGCCGAGCTCGCCCCGTGCTGGACCTGCTGCTCTGCATGGGACTAGGCTCCATGGGAGTGAGGGCTCCACGAGGATGCAAGGGAGCAAAGGGCCCTGGAGGCTCCATGGGAGCGAAGGCTCCATGAGGATGCAGGGGAGCGAGGGCCCTGGATGCAGCCCCCATCTCGCAACGCGCACGCACTTGCAGGTTAGGGATGGAAGGGCTCGGCACACAGTTTACACCATCTATCTCATCTGATTGACATATTTTTCTATCAAATTATGTGTCACCTCTCCAGCTACTTCAATTTGATTAAGTATCTTCAGACGTTTCAAACTGTTTTATGTTAATACTGGCTTCTGTAGTGAAGAGCACAGATACAGCGAGGAGGTATCTGGGAGAAATCTAAAAACCAAATTCACTGCTGTGAAAGCCAGGAGAACTCTCCAATCAGTTACGTTCCTCGCTTGCTTTGAAAGCATCCCAAAGGCAACAAATTCCCCTCAATGTCTGTGCATTCAGAGCAGCTTGCTCTATTTAATGCATGCAGAATAGCCCAAATGTTACGGGCCATCTGCATAGCTGTAACTAAGTGATTGATGTGAATGAATGACACATTTGCTTTTATATAGTCAAGAAGGAAATGTAGTGAAGAACATTCTGTCTTTACATACCTTTAAAAAATAAATAAAAGCAGAACTTACGAGCACGTATAAACCTTCCTAATGCCTTTGTGCTTGATACGGTTGTGACGACACAAACTGTGGGACGAGCTGAAAGATTTGTCACACTGCCGACAAGGATGCTTCTTCATTTGCTTTAGAGGGAGGAGAAAGCAGAAAAACATACCAATTAAAAACGGGAAGTGAAAGCGGGGCCAGTGCTGGGGCCCGGGAGGATGCCTGCCCTCCTCTGCGGGCGGCTCTGGGCAGCGCCGACCTGCGAGGGATGAGATGAGGCTGTCTGTGACCTGTCTGAGATGAGGCTGTCTGTGACCCGTCGAGCCCCTGCCTGGGGCAGGTGGTTGTGCGGAAGGGGCCGGGAAGCAGGCAGGGAAGGACGAGTGGTGTCCAGCTGTGGTCCAGGTGGGACAGGCCGCTGCAGCAAGGCGCTGCTCCTGCCCCTGGCGCCTCGGAGCGGCCAAAGGGCCGTGCTGCCGCCCCGCGGCACCGAGACACCCTGTCAAGCCGCCTGCTCCCTTGCACTGCGACTTCTCAACCTCAGGTCTGTGATTTTCTGCTGCCGTGGAGCTCATATGGAAATGAAATACTGCTAACTTGCCATTTCTTGTACCATACTAGCATCCTGAAAATTACAGATGTTCCTCAGGATGACCCTTTCGCACTTTGGCAAACAAGTGTTTCCCGCCCGCCCTGCTCCCGCGGGCGGCTCCGTTCCCAATCCCGCTCCTCGGGCGTGGGCTGTGCACAGCTCTGTCAGGGACAGAGCCCCCGTTCCCCGGCGTGTTCCCGCGGCCCCCGCTCGCGTCGCCAGCCCTGCTGCTGCCGGCAGCGCCGGCTCCGGCATCATGGCCTCCCAGGCAGCCTTTCCTCACTCCAGACGCTGGGGACAGCGCGCGGTTCGGTGGCTCTCGCTCCTGATCCGGGCTCCCTGTGGTAACTGCCTCCCGGCTCCGGCCCGGGCCTGGGTGGGCGCCACATTCCTAACGGGGGCAGGAGCTCCCATGTGGACAAGGCAACAGGAAGGGAGAAGACAAAACAGAGCAAGGGAACTGACGTCAGTCTGTTATTTAGTTCTTCATTTCTCCTCTCGCGCTCTCTTTGCTTGCTAGCAGCTCCTGCGACCTCGCTCCTGTAAATGCCCATTTAGTGGGAGGCCTTGCACAAGTGCCAGCACTCGCTGGGAGCAGCAGCTGAACCGCCTGCTCCGAGCTTCAGGTCCAAACTTGGTGCCGTGTCCTAGGTAAGTATCGAGTCTGGCCTGAAGATGGAGAGCTCAGCCTACATGACAAGACTGCTGGCTTTTCTGCTTTACTCCAGCACCAGCATGTACAGATGTGGACTCATCCAGCACAGTACAAGACTGGCCACTGAATGTGCTCCCTGTGAAAAAACAGGGAGCACTGAATGTGCTCTGGTGGAAAACAAATCCAACTGTTTCTGTGAAATGCAGACAGCAGCATCTTTAAACAGGTGTGCAGCCACAGATGATACCGCACAAAGTTCTCTGTGAAGCACTGCTCTTCTCAGAAGCACCTCAAAAAGGTTCTGTTTATCAGGATCCACCAACTAGTCCGTGACGGACGTCACCCACTTTGGCACCTTTCTGCAAATATGTAAGCTGGAAATCAAGGGAAGTGCATGGCTCCTGCTGGAGATCTGGAGCAGGATCCTGAATTACATCCCACAAACTGCTCTGCAAGAGCCTTTCCCCACCCTTCTCCAGGAGGATGGTCTGGGCAGACACCTCTTCTGAGTTAGGAATCTAGAGGTAAATGTTTAACGTATATGGTACAAACACACCCCAAATCTGATACCCACTCCACCTCTCTACGCTTTGCTTTCTTCATCCTAGTCAGCATCTCCCATCTTTGCACGGCAAGCTTCCTATTCCTCTGCCCTTCTCTTGAAAACTATTTTTGCTTCTTACCTGTATGGGCGAGGTAATTCGCAGCTGTGTGTTTTTTTTTCCAGTTCTGAGAAGTTTTGTTTAAAAAATAAAACTAAATAATAAACTCAGGTACTATACTGTTAAAATTGGCTTTTCCTGTTATTTTAAGGTATCACAATGCTATCCTGAATCTCTGTTTTCTAGCTTTTTAATAGAAAAATTCTTGTCATTGTTTTTACTTTGCTATCTTCTCCAAGAGTACTGGAGTAGATATATATGATCTTCTCCATATATATCTATACTATTCTTTACGAGCAGCAGACTCAGGCTGAAATTACAAAGTCATCAAAAAACCACAAAAATAGTTTGCTCTGTAACAGTACTGAAGTTGCACTTCTGAAAGTTTAACATATTTTGTTAAATGTGTGGCATTTTGAAGTGTTCTTGAATCATCTTTAGAAAATCTTTCAAATTCATTGTAAGAGTATAAAAATTGGTGAAAGGTTTTGGCAAAAATCCGTTCACAGTTCCTGTCTGCAATCATCAGGATTTGTTAAAGACTTTGCCTAGAAGCAAGAAGATTACTCATGCTGACTCCGACATTCATTTACGAGTTTCTACCGCCAGGTATCACAGAAAAATGAGTGGTTTCTGTGTTAACAAAGAACTCGTGGAGCTGCTAATGGCCACTACTTAAAGACTGTACAAATCTGGGAAACAATACGAACATTTAACATTGTGGTGACAACTCTGTACACACTGTTTTATCCTTTGTTCGTTTTTACAGAGCTACAGTTGTTTCAAACATACTGAAATTCTCTGGGTTCCTCCTTGCTAAAAGACCAAATTCTACCAGTCATCAAGAAAAAAGAGAGACCGCTCACAAGGATCAGAGGCCACCACCATTATATGTCTTATCTCTACCAATCTACTTCCACCGCACGGAGAGGAGAGGAGGCAGGATACCTATCAGAGTAATTTTCTAAATGATAAAAAAGGGAAGAAGACTGAATCTGCGATGCGGTCACATTTTCTACTATTCCTTTGAAGCCAAATTTAACAAGTCTATGTTGTAGCTCTCTTCTCTGCAAGCAGTAACAGAGTAAAATTGCTCAGTTCCACTGCAGTTCACTTGGGGTCTTCAAAACATTTCACTCACTAGGAAGAGCAGGGACATCAGGCTGTCTTTGATGACTTGAGAACGCAGCATTCCCATGTTTTCCTTTCAATTAATTTTAAGAAAGCCCTCAAATCTAGTTCATTTAAATAACATTTCCAGCTGTTCAGCTGCAAGCCTATGAAACAGACAATTGGCCTGAGCTTAGAACGTGTTTACATTTTAAAATTAAATCCTGTTTGTCACTCATTGGGCTGGCAAGACAAGATTTGATTCTCTGGATCAGAGGTTAATGAATTTGGATCAGAGGTTAATGAATTTGCAAAAGACAAGAAACTATGGAAGGCTCAAAGAAGGAAAAAGAACCTGGATAAGATTAGATGGCTCAGAAGAAATGTTGGAACATCTTCCCCTCTTGGAGGAATTTTTATACTGGGTGAACAAGCCTGCATTAACTGAGAATGTGTGGATTTTCTCACTATATAAAAAACAACAAAAACTAAGCTGTGTACAAGAGAAAGGTGTAACAGATATGAGAAAAGAGAAGAATACTGATGGAATTTACAGGAACATCTGCAAAGGTTAGATACTAGGAAACATTTCTACATGGAAAGAGTGGTGAAGCACTGGAACAGGCTGCCCAGGGAAGCAGTGGAGTCCCCGAGCCACTGTCAGTGTTGAAGAAAGGTGTAGATGAGATGCTTAGGGACCTGGTTTGGCAGGTAGGGTGTGGAAGCGTTTATGGTTAGACTCGATGACCCTGAAGGTCTTTTCCAACCATAATGATTCTATGATTCTATAAAATACACTACTTAATTGGAAAAAAAACCCCAAACCTTCTTACTTCAGGTTTCACTCGCTATTCTGTAATTTAATATTACTCACCTTTCCATGTTCTTTCCTCATGTGGGAGATGTAAACGTCCCTCTGAGTGAAGAGTCTATCGCACTCCCAGCACGTCCAGCCAGGACTGGTGACCTTTCTGGACTCTGCTCTCTTTAGGGGAGAGGACGATTTCCTCTCTAACTTTTCTGTTCCGTTGACTGATTTTGTGTCCTCTTTGTTGTGACTGGCTGAGTTCTGCATTGTAGGTTTAGTACTGAGAGGTAAATTTATTCCCAGGTTTGGTGGCCCCTCGACACTTTTCAATGTCCCATGCATAGACTACAATAAAAAAAAAGTAAAAAAAATTAACACAGATGTAAAATAACTAACATAGAGGTTAGTGTTGTATTGTCAAAATGCAGACTTGCACCCCAAAATGCAAATTCAGGCCTCTGAGCCAAAAGCCTTAATTTACTGCACTGTTATATTACAATTCAGAACCACATTCCCATTTTAAAAAGTGATTAAAAAACAGCAAGCTCTAGTATTAGCAGAAACTATCAACAACAGTAACAGACACCAAACATAGCTAAAGAGTAGTTTTCTTTAGCAGTTTGATATTTTTATGAAAACTGAGACTTTTAAAATGGGTGTTTAACAGGGACAAAGAAAAACGGCTAAAGTTATGTCAAGCTTCATTCTCACTGGCCTACTTCGGCCTCCTTTGATTAACTGATCTCACTGCCAGGGATTGCCAGAAAGCAGCTGGTTTTGGTAACAGAGTTTGGCACGTTGGGAAGGGAGAGGCCTCGCTCGGGCCGGGGGCGGCAGCCGCCCTCCCGCCGCGCTGCTCGGTGCTGCAGCTCACGGCGAGCGCTGCCGTGGGCCATGGGCTCCGCGTGAGCCACCCACCGCTCCGCAGCGGCGCCTCCTCGCTGCCCCACGCGGGCTTGGCGCTGGGAACAGGCGCTGGGAACAGGCGGAGCTGCCGCCCACTGCCCGCTAGGCCGAGGGCGCCTCCAAGGGCGCCCGTCGCTGCCCTCTCCAGGGCTGTCCCGCGGGCACGGCCAGGCTCCCGACATCGCTGCTCCTCCCGCAGGTGACCCTGGCACCAGACACGCACTGCACCCGAGCTGCGAACCTGCAACGCTGCACAGTGCTGCAAACACAGCCCCTGTAATTTGCTTTCCTATTTCATCAAACGGCACCGAAGAGGAGCAGGCTGCCCGCGGAGCTGGGCATGCCCGTGCTGGGCCGCCCGGCCGGCGCCTCGCTGCTTGGCCCCGCTGGCGGCTGCAGTCCTCTTGTGCGCGGCCAGTAGAGGAAAACCAGACACGCGCTTGGCCACAAAGACACGCTCCTGTCTGCAGGAATTATTCTAGGCTATTTCTGCAGCCTCACACCACCTCCTCCCGAGCGTCTCATCCCTTTCCACTATTTCCAGGCAGGCCCCTGCCCTGCGGTTTGTGTCTAGCCATGTGGAACCGCTCCTCGTGGCGCCACGGGGCCGAGCTCTGCCACCGCCCGCGACCTGTCCACGTGCGGTGCTACCCCAGCCCTGTCCCCGGCTGCTTCCCGACGGCCTGTCCGTGCCCGACGCGCGTGCCCGAGGCGGCAGCGCCCCAGGAGGAAGGCGCTGCCTCCGCGCGAGCTCCTGGTGCGCGGCTCCCGCCGCCCGGCCCTGCCTCCTGCTCCCCGAGAACGCAGCACCCACCTACAGAGGCAGCCGCCACGTCACGGCAGCGCCTGGAGCATGGACACGAATGCACGCCTACATGAATACGCGTATGCTGCAATATACGGAAATCACCTAATTTGTTAGAAAAGGGAGCAATTACAAGCAGATCAAAAGAAGGTGAAAATTGGACATCGTATCACCTCATGGGAGGACCAGTTAAGATATCTAGCATAACTTTGGGATGATTCTTAAAGTAAATAGGAACTAGTTCAAAAGCAAAAAAATCTGACCCTGGTGCTTGCGAACACTTTGGTCTGCCATCCACTACCCCTCTAGCCTCAAAAATCAGCCATTTTCCCAGGATTTTTTTTCAATGCAATCTTGAAAATCATCAAGTGCCACAGCTGAGGCTAGAATATGAAACACTGGCTTTAGCAATAAGAAAAGGTATTTGATTTTCTAAAATGTTTTATATTTTACTGAGCCTTTTATATCACTACAAAAGAATCCAACTCAACACATTAAGTGCTATCACCCTGGATTGTCACACTTTGCAATGGTGCAAGAAACTTCAGTCATTGCCCAGTGTCTCTTGATCAAGTTAATAATCACTGCTAACCTGATTTGCTGATTTTGAAACAAGGTAAGTAACTATATTCAAATTAGCTAACATATTCTAGTCAATGGACTGATGATTTTGAGTAACTTAAATTTGCAAGAATTTGCAATAGAAAATGTTCTCCAGTAAAGCCATTCATTTGGTTGCAAGAATATTTATGAGACAATCCAGTAAGATTTTCTTCAACGTCTTTCTTCTTCTTTTTCCGTATGCGTTCGTGCTTGTGTGCACACCCATATACACACACGCACACAAAGGTATTCCCAAATACATTGTTTCCATCACAGATTTCTGGAAACCAAAGGCTTGATTTTTGCAACGCACTCAGCATCATCAGCTCCAGCCGGAATAATGATGCTAGGAATGCTGTAACTAAGTGGACTGGACCAGCTTACCTCACTATGCCCAGTGTTATTCTTGATAAAATGACATACTGACTGCAATGCACTGAGATATTATGGCTGCATCAAAATCAATATTCATACAGAAAAACTCCTGTGCCTTGTTAGAGCATTTTCTGAAAGCATATGCTACATGATAAAGCTAGGAATGAAATGAGAAAATGCCTACGAACCTTTATATGATCCATCATAAGCTGCTTCTGTGCATATAGAAGGGAACAGTCTGGACACTTGAAAACAGAGACCTTCTGGTTCTCAATGTGCTGATCGAAGTGGCGATAGAGCAAAGGTTGCAGAGTAAACACAGTGTCACACATGGAGCACTTATAGATTATTCTAAAACCAGAAGTACAATAAATAATGTCAGTTGTGTTGAGGACCGATCTGGAAGCATCACATTGGTGTTTTACCCAGCAGAGATAAGGTCTGACATGTTCAACCAACCACTTCTGATTGTCTGAAGTACAGCTAAAAAGAAACTAAATCAAAACAGCCTCCAATATCAAAATAAAGGTACAATAAAAAAATAGACCCAAACTATTAAACAGTGCAGATGAGAAGCCAAAACCCACCAGCACGCACCAGCTACATACGCAAAGCCAGCAGTGAGGAAGTGGAACACCTTGGCTTCTTGAACTCATGTTGCAATTAAGGGATGAGCTACATGACTGTTTGAGGCGGCGAGGGCAGTACATTGGAGGAGGTATTGCCTTGATCATCATCAGTGAGATGCTTCACCATAGTTTATTTCTAGCAATACACAGCACAGTTTTGACTTGCGGCCGGACTGCGGTCACCCTTGCTCAGCCAGGGAAGCCGGAGCTTCCCAGCCGACATTTCCCATCTCACCACCACAGTCCCTGAAGGATGGAACTTGTTCTACCCAGGAAATAGAGATGTCCCTAAACCACAATTTCCTGCTGGGGAGGCACGTCCCTATAAAGCGCTTTGAGGTGCTTTAGCAGCAAGCGTGCTAGCCGACAGAGCGCTAGATAAAAGCTGCATGCTAACAGCACCGTCCTGCTAACAGCACTGTCCTGCCAAGTGGAAACGACAGCCACGGTTCTGAATGATAACACCCTGAAAAAGTCATTTACCTGGAAACAGCTGCGTTTTAGCAGACCTTTGTCAAGGGTCTGACCAACAGACACAAAGCACACCGAAACCCAACTCAGTCCTCACATCCAAGCACCACAGCAGCTACCATGTAACAACAGCTTGAAGTTTGCTTTGTTTTCCTCGTGAGTTATGAAAGTCAGTCTAAATTGTCCAGGAAATAATTTGCTTAATATTTTGCTTGTTGATTTTGCTTATCTGTATGTGTGATTCTGTTAAGAACTGCTTCACTCCCTCTAAAAAGCAAGCGTCAAGATGAGCAACTCTTGGCAGTTGTTTATAGACAGCAAACGAGCAGCTTTATCCTTTCCGGAACAGGACTTTTTGTACGAACGGGGAACGGGGAGGGAGGGCGGACAGGTGCGGGGCCGGGAGGGGAAGGGA
The DNA here is from genome assembly GCA_032273925.1 of Rhynchotus rufescens. Taxonomy (NCBI): domain Eukaryota; kingdom Metazoa; phylum Chordata; class Aves; order Tinamiformes; family Tinamidae; genus Rhynchotus; species Rhynchotus rufescens. The sequence goes on along the minus strand of JAVCKT010020329.1, from coordinate 23,153 downwards.
AGGCGCGCGCGGCCGCAGCCGACATCCCGTCCACCGGGCTCAGCTCAGCTGCCTTCGCAGGCACACCCCGGCTGCAAACAACACCCACGTCCTCCCGGGTCACCTGAACACTCGAGCCCCTTCTCTATCCCTAAACAGTTCCTTCAAGGAGCACTGCATCCTGGCCCTTGGGATAACAAGGAGAAGAGGGCACTGCCTCCCCACGTGGACATGCAGCCCTGTCCCAGCAAGTCTGATTCTGCTGACAGGATGCCTGATCCGCCTGATCCAGCCTGATTCCTGCTGACAGGATGCTGAATTACACTGATTCCTGCTGACAGGATGCTTGATCCAGTCTGATTCCTGCTGACAGAATGTCTGAATCATGCTGATTCCTGCTGACAGGATGCCTGATTCACCCTGATTCCTGCCTGATCCAGCCTGATTGCCGCCGACAGGATGCCTGGTTCAGCCTGATTCCTGCCTGATTCCCGCTGATTCAGCCTGATTCCTGCTGACACAATGCCTGATTCCCTACCTGATTCCGCCTGATTCCCGCCTGGTTCAGCCTGATTCTCACTGACAGGACAAGCAGACCCGGGCCCCGGCCCACGTTGAGCTGGAGCTCATGGGTCCTCCCAGCTGCTCCAAGCTGCTCGTGGCCGGGATACCCACGTCCGCCGGCACCGCCGTCTCCTCCCGGAGGAAGAGCAGCCCCAGGGCCCAGCAGGGGCTGGGGGCTCTGGGGTTACCTTTAAAACCACGCCTCCAAAGGTGGCGCTTGGCGCTCCCTGACACGGCGTGCGCGGGCTGCAGGCGCCACGCTTCCACACGCACCGGCTCCTGCTCCCATCCGGGATGAACCTTGAATCCTCCCCTCCGGAAAACAGCCATTCAGCCGGACTTACACAGCCCGATGTGCCGTGTGATATATTTGCTTCTTTTACAATGTATGCCAGCCATATGCGATAGGAGAGGCTCTACGACCCAGACAAATCAGTAGTGGCAGATTCCTCAAACGTGAAAACGACTCTTCAATTACAAATATAGAGCATCATAGCAGATAAAACAGATTCTGAGAGCTGTCACAAACTTTTGACGGCACCGCATCGCTGTATTTTAGAGACACCCTCAGAAATCACCTGATACGCACAACCTGGAACATCTTCCTTTCTAACTTGCTACCGAGCACCACGATTATATCGAGTTGATCCTGAGGCACAGCCCGGGTCCCCACGGCCGGGAACAGCCTTCATTAAAGGGGTCCCTGAGTGAGCGCGGGTGCCGCAGGACCCCGCGGCCACGGGGAGCAGCAACCGGCACAGGATCCGCGAGACGCCGCGACACACGAGGCAACCGCAGCATCTCCAAACCTCCATCCTTTTATATGCAAATTTCCAGAAGCTTGTTAAGTAATCATGAGCACATCTGCACAAAAAGGAAACCATGGCAAAATGCTTAATACACAAAGTAGACTAGAAACCATTCAAAAGACCCAATCACAGGTCAGAAAACCTTTTGTGCCTCTCTAATTTTATTTCTTATATGAAATGTCTTCCACAACTGACTATTTCAAGCATTCTTTTTTTTATCTGATGAAAACTGTGGAAATCTAAAACAAATTTTGGGTGAGATGTTGGTATTTCTGAGCCTGCTGCTCAAGATGCCATCCTGGATTACAGGAAGGTGCCATTCGTCACCACTGGAAATGTGAATCTAGCATCAGAAACAGGAAGTGTGGTGCCCTTTGCTTTGACGGAGGTTTAAAGCTCCCAGAGGACAACTGTCCCGCCGATAGGTGGGAAGGAAGGAGCTGAGGCGGCTCCGTGACGGGGCTGCCTTGCGCCTCCCACGGGGCTCCCGGCTCGTGACACTGGTGACGTGAGTGCTGTGCCCGGCGTGGCTGGCCCTGGGGGACCTGAGCCCATTTTCAGATGTACCTGCAGCTCCCTCCAATGGCCCCTGAGAATCTGGGCATCGGGCACTTGGCACTGAAGCTGAACTGACACTGATATTCCATAGGATTCTTCTACCTTCTCTGGCAAAACACAAGCAGCCTTTACATCTCATGTCCTACCTGCAGAAAGGAAATAGCCCTGCCCAACCCAGCTGGAAAACGTTTAATGGCAGGCACATTGCTTTACAACATACTAAAACTGTCACGAGGGTCTTGGAGAAGCAACAACCTGGTCACTAGACCCAAAACGTGGCTACTATTGAAGAAAAAGGAGCAGAGTGAGGGAGGACAGCGGGCCCTGTCCCACATGGAGCTGCCTGGGCTTCAACTGGCACCCACTGCCCCTTGTCCTGGCACTGGCCACCACTGAGAAGAGCTTGGTCCCTTCCTCCCCACACCTACATCCTCCCCTCAGGAACCTGCACATGCTGATCAGATCCCCAGGTACTGACACACATTGGCCGGGCAGCCCCAGCTCCCGCGGGCTGAGCTGGGCAGGAGCCACATGCTGCATCCTTCTCTGCCCTTCCAAATCTCTACCTAGGTGCTGAGGAGCCCGGGCAGTTCCTTTAGGAAACACTCTACCTTAATGCAGAGTTACATGCATGTGAAATAATTAGATTAAAAACAAGCATGAGCGACACAGCTTGCCGGTAGCTTGCCTGAAACGTTTTGTAATTACCATATTACAATGTTGCAGTGTTGTGTTTAAAGCATTTTTAAAAACATTGTTAAAAACATTGCTTAAAACATTGTTATCATTATGTTCTTGGAAACCTAAGGTTTGCCAAATGAACCGCCAGCTAAATCCTCCAAGCAGATACACCGTGTGCCTCCCCACACTCCCAGCAGGACGGCAGCATGCAAAGCCCGCGAGCTCCCGACTGGAAACACAGCAGGAAATGCAATCTCACAAGTTATCAAATGGCAGGCAAGTGCAGTAAAAGATGAATTTTGCTTACTTTGGTTCGCCTATCTTGATACCCGGGTGTTGTGTGTAGGCATGGGAATGTGTGCTGGGAGCAGACTTAAATGCCATGGGACAGATAGGACACTTGTAAAAGACTTCACAGTGAGAACCTTGAATGTGAGACTTGAGAGCCGCCACATCAGAGTAGACGACATTGCAATGCACACAGCTGCAAAAAGAGGGGAGAAGAGTCAGTTCGGCCGAGCAAAATACAGCGTTAAAAGAAAAGGAATCAACACTGATTTTCAAGCGAGCAGAAGAGGTAAACCCACATATAAAAATGGATAAAGCTACACTGTTCTGCCAACGTAAAAGTACAGAAAACACATTGAAGATTAATCACAGATTGCATCAGAAAAGAGGAAAAAGGAAGTTACCTGAAGATGATTTGAAAATTGAAGAGAGTATAAGAAGATACCCAAAGATGATCTGATAATTGAAGAGCACATTTTTATGGCATTACAACAAGCAGAGAAATATTGTACTGATTGTAAATAGAATACTTGAATCCTCTGCAGATTTGTAGAGATTTTACAAATGGCAGTTTTATCACATGCAATGGATTATGTAAAGCACACCACAGTAATTTAGAAAGTGCTACCAAAATGGAAAATCAGCAAGCAAAACACTGCTCCCATTCCCCTTGCTTAGTTTTTATGAAAACATACTGATGATTTTATGACAAGTGATTAAATCAATGCTTGGATTAAAAAAAAAACACAGTAAATTTTAATTCAGGATAATTAAACTGGAGCTCTATGATCATATTAGTATATGAGATTGGATTTCTGAAATAATTTTTCAAAAACATACTTCTGCAATGTTGCAAATTTGTGACCTTTCCGCATCTATTCTAAAATAAAACAATTAAAAATTCAATTAATATTAGTAGTAATTTCTATACACAATGGTCCTGTTTATGTCACCCATCTCTAGTGCTACAGGCCACTACAAAAGTCCTAGGACACACTGCCATGGACATCTACAAGACAATCTCTGAAAACTCCTAATGAGCAGGATTTTCCAGTGAGGGATTTAGAAGGCTTCTACTCCTTGAAAGTGTTAATTCTGGCTAATTTCACAGTACTTGTTGCCATATAAACATCAAATAATTTTAGATATTCTGTTTTAGAGCCTCAGTAACAGCAGTGAAGCACAAAACCGTCCGAGATCCTGCACACTGGCCTCCTGTTTCCCTCTGCACAACGCATCATCCCCAATGTTCTGGGAATGTCAGCCTCTTTTTTAAGCAGGTGATTTATCCTCTTAGTGCCATTATTTTCTACTGGAAATGTGCATACCCACCAGTGTCTAGGCCCTGCTCCGGGGAGCCGTGTTTGCAGCCCTGGAGCGCGAGGCTGCAGTGCCCGAGCGAGGAGCTCGTGCCACGCGCGTTGCCTCGCAAGCGCTGCCTCCAGCCTCTCGCTCGCCCCTGGCTCCATCCCCCCGGGCTTTATTTGCCAGCGACACTAGGTAGTGACTGATGCACGGCTCTGTATCGGCACAGCCCTTAATGCCCAGCCTGCCCTTCTGCCTGCCGGAACCGCTCGCTTTCTCCCGGCTTGCAAGGGTGCCTCCGAGGCCGAGCCTTTCAGTTGCTCCAGCTCAAGCAATGGAGCTTCTCTGCTGAGCCGCTGGGATCACGCCAGCCTCACCCAGCCCTCTGGAGAGGCGGGAAGGGCTGAGCTTCTCCTCAAAAGCATCCACAGAGATGAGACAATGAGGAGAAATTCAGGAAGTAAAAATATTTCTCTGGATACTGCCTTTCCTTGCCCATGCATTTTTGGTTAAGTTTCACTGTATGAAGAACTTCTGTCATACTGAGGCATGAGATTTTTTTACGCAGACACTTGTGATTTGCAGGTCAACAAGTCTTTGGTGCTCCCGGTTCAGGTCACGAGTCCCTGAGGGAGGTTCTAGCCCTAGGGCCAAACCCAAGATGGGCAGAGGGAAGGTACCGTGCAGTGCCCGCAACACACACCTAGCGGATCCAGGGCCATGAAGCTCGCTGCTTGAGCAAGGAGCAGGCGGAATGACCCCAAGAAACACTGAGAGAGCCGGAGCTGAGGCCACGGCCTGACACGAGCAGCTGTCGCGGGGCAGGCGGACGCTCCCTGCCCCAGCAGCAGCTTCCCTGAGTCCCAGGGGAGGGAGCCAATGCTGGTCCTGAGCGCGGGAGCTGCTGCTGGGGTCAGACAGGCTGGTGGGGTGCACAGGGTGCTGGGGCGCACGGGGGTGCCTGGGGTGCCAGGACACATGGGGTGCCTGGGGTGCACAGGGTGCCTGGAGTGCCAGGGCAACCTGCGGCCAGCTGCTCCGCCTGGGCTCAGTGACAGCAAGGCTTGAGGGCGACACCATCTTCCCAGCCTGCCACAACTCAGCATTCCCTCCGCTCCCCACTGCGGCAGGACGTCGGCACCGATGCAGAGTGGGCAGCGGGGAAGCCGGGGTGAGGGCAGCACGGGGGCTGCTCCTGTGGGACATGGGATGCACGGTAACCCCTCCACGGCCGCGGAGCAGCTCCTGGGAAAGCACCTCAGAGACGGCTGCTCTACCAGGGACAGCATCTGGACCTGGGTGGGCAAAAACGCCCCCAGAGCCTGAAAGTGGTCCTGTACATCTGAGCTCTTCAGCGCAGGCACCGTGCAGCCCCCAGTGCCCTTCCGTGGCTCAGCAAGGGCAGCTAATATCCCCGTTCGGAAACTCACAGGAGCAGCTGCCCAAAACAAAGCTGTAGATAATGCAGGATTTATTCCAAAATTTGTAGTACTAATAGCACTGTTGCCATGACTACTTTAAACCAATGAAGCCCGTGCTCCACAAACAATGCTTATGAAAATGGGAAATTACTTTTGAAAGCATAAATTATATATAAATTGACAACAAAAGTAATCATTATACTGACCGAAAACCAACTCTTCGTGTATAATGCAGGCAGTTCTTAGTGACATGGGTCTGGAAGTGGACAGATCTGCAGATTGCTCCACATTCGGGACACGTGTATGGAGATTTATGCTGATGAATTCTCTGGTGTGATGCAAAACTGCACTGGTTAGGAAGCAGCATCTGGCAGATATTGCATGTCTTCTAAACGACAAACCAAAATAGATGAAACAAAAGGTTTGGTTCAGCTACATATCATTTCTTGTGTCAAGCACTGTAATATATTAAAGAAAAGGTTAAATGTTATGACTGTGACGTGAACCAGAAGTCAAATTCTAACCACAGACAGACAAATTCTAACCACGTATCTCACTGGACAGAGCTGGTGCATCAACATTTTGGCCCGTTCTGGTACAACAAAGCTCCTTCATGAGCACTGGCCGTGCAAGACAACGTACAGTTAATACACATTCTAGGTGGTCCCCCCATCCAGAATTACTTTAATAGTGTCAAACTCCTGGGTATAACCTCCAACTCATAGCATATGGTTTTAACTCAGTGCACACACAAAAAAATAGAAGTATATTTCCTTCCTTAGATCCTTACCCTGACTCTAATGATAATATCCATAAATTCTAACGTTAACAGCCATAAAACCGGTGACCTAGGGTATTATGAGGCAGAATATCAATAGATAACATATTTCTCAGACAAGAATATATCAAAACATTGCACATTTAATTAAAATCTCTAGATACGCAAAGCAATTACAAATGTGTTCCTGACAAGTGCTAAGCTACCTCCGACCCTGCCACCTCCTGGCGTTCTGTTACACTGGAACACGCAGCGGAGC